>VWZP01006139.1:1081651-1167620 GCA_013396995.1 Dicaeum eximium | reverse complement strand
GCAGTGAGAACTTACATCAGTTTATGTATCACATGAATACAAAAAAAAAAAAAAATTCTCAATCTCTGGTTTAATGGTAATTTGGTTATTCCTTAGTTCTTATTTGTTAGTGTAATCTCTACATTCTGTGAACTTTCACATTTAACTTTAATGAGCTGATAATGTTTAATTCTATTAAGCATTTGTTTACTGTACTTGATGCTTATTCCTCACGTAGAAATCTATTTTTCATCCAGCATCCTCTCACAGCATAGAAATGTTGTCTCTTCCCAAATACACAATACATTGTTGTCCACCAGGACCCCTGGGTTCTTCTCTAGAAGGAGCAGAGCTGCTTTCCAGCAGGTCAGACCCCAGCCTGTGCTGCTCTGTGAGTTTATCCTTTCCCAGGTGCAGCACCCTGTTTGCCCTGGTTGAATTTCTTAACTTTCTCTCTGCCCATCTCTCCAACATGGAGAGGCCCTTCTGAAGGGCTGCACAGCCCTCTGGGGTGTTTGCCACTCTTGTCAGCTTTGTGTCACCAGGGAACTTGCTGTAGAAGCATCTGCCCCGTCATTAATGCTAAGTTAAATAATACTGGGCTCATTATTGAATCTTAGAGGACAGAACACAGAGAAACAATCCACAAAGTCCATTCACTTTCTAGGACTATCTAATCACAAAGGTGCCTAAATTTGACAAGAAATCCTCTTTCAGCATTCTATTTATTGTGAAATTATCCTAAATTGCAGAATTGTGTTCTAGACACTACCTCACCTATTGTGACAACTTCATACCCCACTTGTACCATGTAAAATTGCTCGGTTTCAAGGGTTTTCCAAGCTATTTTTCCAGCATCTAGTGTCAATGGTGCAGTTATTCCAGCCCTTCTTCACTCCAGTTACCCTGTCTGTGCAGTTATTTAGAAAAGCAACTGTGAAAATTGCTAGTGCATTTTGGAATTCTATTGCATTTGAACCTCTTCTGGTCATATGAAGCCAAAATATGGTATAAGGCATCTACACACTTCTTTACACTCCTGCACTACAGTACAAAAATTTCCCCCTTTTTAGAGCATTTACAGCCATGAGGAGTGATGCTTAGCAGCCCTGTGATTCTCTCAGGAGGATGTGGTTTATACCCATAGTGTATGGGGCATAACATTCCTTTTTTCAGGAAACTATAGGTGTAGATTCACTTCATAGTGTCTTGCTTGACACAAAGACGCTGGGATTGAAGATGGAATAAAACAGTAGATGCTTGATGAACATAGGGGTTTTTGTAAAAAGGACTGAGTCAAATGGAGGCAGTGGTTACCCTAAGGGATTCCTCTTAGCTGTTTTTCTTCTGATTATTTCATTATCTGTAAATCATAAATCTATAAAAATTTGAACACCACTAAACCCAAAAATAAAACTTGAAATAAATTTTTAAATTGTCACTATATACAGCTGTATGTGAAATCTGTAAAATATTGAGGTTTTTTAATGTGTGCTAACTCACTTTCCTCACTCTAACATAATTACAAAATTATGTGAGTCAGTTCTAATGAGCAATAGTAATAATTAAGGGGAAAATGCACTGGACAATGGACATTGTCCTCCTATCTAGTGCAACATGGCATAATGCTCAGTTCTTGAATTCCCTTATTGCCTGTGCATGCTGGAAATTATTGTTTCCAGAAGATAGACTAGGAATTGGAAGAGATCAAACCTTCCCTTACTGTTGAGATATCAATGTAATATTTTTATGGTAATTGAGTTATATGTGCATATCCATATTTACAATATGATGCTGAGATTAGTTTAAGAAATATTCCTCTTTATAAGCCCTTCCTTTACAATTACCATATATACAAATAAGTGCATAACTTTTTCTTTATACCTGCCTGTATCTCTTTATACTTTGGCACTTTTTTTTTTAGGACACAGCAACTTTCATACACTGCTTTTTCTGTCTTGCTTAGTTTCTCATCTCACGCATAGATGAATGGAAAAACTCAAACCATTGAGGTAAACCAGAAAATGGAATATTTAAAACAAGAATAAGTGCAAAATTAGATGAAAAATAATGAAGTTCATAGGATAAGCAGCAGTATGACAGTAATGACAGCCGAGAGTTGCACTGAAGTTGCTTGAACCTGCAACAGTCATGCTTCAGTATTAACTGACATACACCAAAAATAATTAAAAGAAATTATTCTCAAATAAGCAATATGAATATGGTTATACTTATAAAATTAATGAATCATAAGACATGCACGAGTTGTAGCAAAGGTTGTGCAAAACTGACTGAGGCTGTGGTGAGGTGGGGGTAACCATCTTCTCTCAAGCAACTAGTGGTAGGACAAGGGGACATGGCATTAAATTCTGTCAAGGGAGATTTAGGTTAGGCATTAGGAAAAATTTCTTCACTGGAAGTGTGGTTAAGCATTGGAACAGACTCCCTAGGGAAACGGTAGAGTCACCTTCCCTAGAAGTGTTCAAAAAACAATTGAATGTGGTTCACAATATGGTTTAATGGGCATGAGGGCATTAGGCCAAAAGGTGGACTTGATATCTTACAGGTCTTTTCCAACCTTAATGACTCTATAATTGCAGGAAAATATAACATCCTTGCTTGGTACTATTTAATTTCTTTGGTTCTCCCTATTTCTTATTTCTGTTTTAACATTCTCTTACTCTAAGTTTTTCAACTTAAAATAATTATTTGTTGAACTTGAAAACAGTGACATATATGCTGCATTTCAGCAGGGCCACTGAGGACAGAGAATGTTAATCATGTTTAGATGTTCACAACACTGTTGAGTTCTGATTAAGTAATATTTCCTGTGAAAGGAATTATTTATCATGACTCACTGGTACATATTTTTTCCAAGTAGTTTATTCATCAGTGCTTCGACTGGCACAATTTTAAGTCATTTTTGTGACATTCCCTGTGATAATCCTTTTGACAGGACAGCTGTTATATTTGTTAATAGAGAAGAAGCTACTGACTCACCAGTGGATATATTTTTTCTTATTCAAGCTAAATGTGGATAAAGAAAAACCTTCACATGTTAAGTTCAAGGTTCTAAAGCCTCAGATTACTCAACATCACCAGGGAAGCATCCTTTTGCTTTAACAGTATAAGAACACTGTATCTGATTTTCCCATTATGGTATATATCATCCTCAATAGATCATTTTCAGTATGACATCCTCATTCATATACTCCTTACTTTAGATCCCTTAATTATTAATTTTTTTTTAAAATTATGCTCATCACAATCTCTCTGGGTGCCCAAGTAAATTATTAAGAAGCATGAGTAATGGATGACTGATGTGAAACTAAATTGAAAGAGACTCAGCTGCACAATACAATATAGTCCTTGCCCAATGCCCTGCTTCTCCCCTAAGGCAAAAGCCTCAGTCAAGAGGTTTGCAATGTGCCCAGAGGATCAGTGAGTTTAGCTTGTGCTGACCTTTACAGAGAAAACACATCAAAGAATGGACAACCTCCAAGTAAATTGATCTCCGCCATGGTGTGGTCAAAATTAATTAATATATGAAATGTGGAAATAATTTCATCTATGTTTATGTTCCCAAAGTAGTGGTGTCTGCAGAGAAGGTAGGTTTTAATTTCCCATTATAGTCACTGGAGGTGTGGTCAGTTAACTCCAGAGAGCAGTTTCTCTCTTCATGAACTAAACATTCACTTCTCAATTTGGTTGCTTAAATATGTGCCTCTGATGACACCCTAGGCTATGCTGGGAATTCAGAGAGGTGAGAACAATGATGCTGAGCTCACAGGCAACATTGCTTTCTGGACTTGCAGCTGGAGGTCATATGGGACAGCCCATCTCAAACAGTATCTCCAAGAGTAACATTGCCTGTGATAAGGCAGCTGAACCATATTTATTTATTTGTTAATATCGTTTTAATTACTTTCCAAAAAAATGTATCTTCATGAATTTATTGTATTGTCCTTGGTCAAAAGCCTGAATATCAATTTTTCAAGCAAAACCTGCAAATCACAGAATTAGTAAGGAGTAATGTTAATGTTCTTGACCTCAGCCTTTCTGCAGATTTCTCTTCTTGGTGACCTTCCTTTTTCTAATGAGACCACCAGATTTTCTTTCCAGAGTTCAACAAATGCATTGCACAAATCTGCTTTGCTGCACTTACCACTGCAGTATTCAGTGTTTCCATAGAGAAAAAGCAATGGGAAGATTATTTTCACTGTGATATCTTATCATGTCTAAGAGTAGATCATCTTCTGTACAGCTGCTGGCTGATGAATGGCTTCAAGACAAGAAAAACATGCATTTTGAATTTTGATTTTTTGTCTTTCCAGAAACCTCAGAAAATTGCAGTACTGCTACTGTCTACAGTGTCTTTACCTTTCTATCACTGCTTGAAGAGATTCACACATTATTATCTAGTTGTCTCTCAAAAACACATCAGCAACAGGGATAGGTTCACGTCCTGTGTTTGATTTTGTTCATGAATATCTTCACAAAACCTGTTGCCTATAAAATAGCATAGGCAGCATCCTAGATTGGTAGAGTTTAAATACATGTAGATGGGAACTCAAATAATCGTTTTATCTCTCCATGGCCCCAGGGTAGAATCAAATTGGCATCAGCTGATACATTTCTACCCTTCTTTGGAAACTCAAGTGATAGGAATTCCACTGCCATCCTTGGATATTCCATTGCTTAATTATTCTTATGATTCTAAAGATTTCTTCCTACTACCTGACCTTGATCTCCACTGCAGTTTAACCCTACCACAACTATTCTCCCTCCAATAGGTACATGGAAAATTTTTTTTATCTCTTTATCTATGGAGCCTTTATAATATTTGAAGATCATTAGCATATCTTCATAAGAGCTTTCATTACCTAGACTAAACCACTCTGGCTTTTGGAGACTTATCTTCTAACTCAAGGTTTTTATTCCTTTAATTTGTTTTTCTCTTCTGGATCCTGTCCAAATGCTTTAGAGTTTCCTTGGAGCACAGTGCTTACAAGAGGATATTCCAGAGCAGTGCAGTTTAAGACAGTTGACTGGAACTGAAGGTCATTTCATGTCATTTAACTATAAAAATCCTGTTTATGAATTTGGTCTGAAGCTGCTTTTTGATGTGTCTATATTATTATTGTAATTAGTAATCTTATTCTCCTGTTCCTTTTCTGGTGAGCTGCTCTCTACTCAAACTCTTTCCACTCGATATTTTGGGCATTGTAAAATGCACAGGTGGTATATAGGCAGTTGAAACCCAAAACAATGGAAGTAGACAAACCAAAAGCAAGTGATTTCCTGGAACATGTATTTGAGAGGTAAAAGAAGGCAAATACTGCATATGAATAAAGTGGCAAGACTGCGTATGAATAATGCACACATCTTTATCTTTAATATTCTCAAAAGATTTTCCTTTTAAAAAATAATTTTATATCTCATGTTTTCTTATTTGTCTGGTTGATTTCAGTGACAGTGCCATTGTATTATGTTCTCCCAAGATTTTTTTTTTTGTAAATATCCAACATATGTTCCTAATTATAAAGTGTATCTATATAATCAATATGATAACCACTGGATTACAGCTCTTTTCAGTAAGTATTTTCTTTCGTCTTTCCCTGATTTTCAGTACTCATCAAACAAAACAGATGTATAAAAAGATAGGATTTCATAGAAATGCACAGCAATAAAGAGACTCTCATGTTCTCTCAGGCAAGTTCATCAGTGCTCTTTTTAAACTAATAAAAATCCATTTTAAAGCAGATCTCTCTTCTTTATGTTCTTGGAAGGAGAATTTTTAAAAAATGTTGGCAATTCTTTCAATAATAACAGAATAAAATTTCTAAAACTTTAACTCCTTAATTCTTGGGAATTTCAGTTTTCTTTCCCCCTCATGTTTGCATATTAAATTAGGACATAATAATTTGCATAAATTCTAAGAGTTTTGGGGGTCAATGTCAGTCTTCAAATTTGAAGTGGCTTAAGCATCACAACATGCTAATGATAATGCATGCAATTTTTACTGGGCCTAGTTAACCTTACCATGAATGTGTAAATTTGCCAGTATTGCCTGCTGAAGAGCAGGTACAGGACTGCACTTTCTCAAAGCCACAGGCTTTGAGTAGTGTGTTCCAGAGAAAGTTTATGTTTTGCATCTCTATTTAGAAATTATTTTATTTGGTTTTTTTTCCCCACTGGAAGAACCACCATTAGATCTTTTAACCTTTGTTTTACTGAGAAATCCTAAGTCTGATATTCCTCTGTCAACAGGCAGACACAAAGAACAAAATTTCCTTTTTATTTGTTTTTTATTCCTTTTTTTTTAATAGTGAATGTTGAAAATAGTAAAGGAGAAGTAGTTAAAGATGGGCAATAAATACTTACCTGGTCTTCAGATACTACAAATGGCTAAGTAAATACCAATATGGGTAAATAGAAATAATTTGAAGCCCCTCTGTACAGCCTTTTCACATAGGTGAATTATATATACTATAACAGCACAGTGTATGAAATCCTTTGATTGAGGTCTTTTGGAATGGTTAAGATTTTTCTAATGGTTTTAGATTTTTTCCTGGCAAATGTCTTTCTTGACCTCAGCTACCATAAATGTAACTTTAAAAATAGAACATTATCAACTGACTGTAAATATTAAGAGGAATTTCAGAGTTAGCAAATATCACTTTTTCAAATAACATAATAAAAACTGCCTTGATTAAGGGTGAAATTTGCCCCCTGCAGATCTGAAGGCATGTGAACCACTCAAGTGCCATTTAAATCCTCCAAATGGAAGTGAAGTGGTGAACTTCACTCCAAGCACAGATTTTAGATGTTCTTCTTTAAATAAAAACTTTACTTCTTAAATTTTTTTTTAAAATTATTAGCGATGTTGAGAGCAGTACATTTTTCATTGTGTCTAAATATTATTTTCAAGCCTATATCTCCAATGGATTTTGTTAATAAAGAAAATAATAGAGCCTCAGGAAATGGTGTTGTGACTGTAATAGACTTGGTTCAGTAAAGCTTCTGCTGTTAATTAAGAAACTTTCATCTTTGAAGTGCAGTATTAAAAAAATTCTTATTAACAAAGGTATGTTAGGTCAGCAATAAAGTAGATTTCCCTTTGAACATTATATCTAATCAATCCAGAGAGAATTAACACAATTATATTTTATCAGAAACATGTAGAGGGAAGGATCAACAAGGGGGATGGAGTGTAACTTTGATATTAATTACAAAACTGTTTTAGGAAATAATCAATCCTTTGTTAATCAGGTCAGGTATATGAAATGACAAAGAAATTATTTATCAAGCCACAAGGGTGAAAGTCACACACGAGGGATTATAGTGATAAATCTCTGAATTGTAAAGCAATCATATGGGCTTTTCTTTGCATTTTAGGCTGTATTTCTAATTGTATTCTATTCCAAATATCACTAATTAACTTAGAAGGAAAACATTAAATGCTATAAACCGTAAGAGACACATAAATTAAACCATTTCATTTTTCAGTGTTCTAGTTAGACTCTCAGAACACATGATTATTATTTTTCAGTTTAATTTCTGAATGCATTTGACTTGATTTGATGGAAAGGATATATTTAGTCTCTTCAGTCATTCTTGCAAAAAATCCAAACTGCTTAATTGAAACAAGAGCCACCTGAACATTTATTGCAAACTGCATAACAAACCCCTATTATTCTTACATAGAGCACTGTCATTTCCAATTCTGACAAGTTCTCTAGAACTCTTCTTCCCAAAATGCAATACAAGTAAACTGGGAAATAGGAAATAAAATTGCATTATAAAAAGATCTTTTGGAATAACTAAGCCCAAATTAGGCATCATTCCTATAGTCCAGTCACAAGAATGTCTGAGAGAGAACCTGTTTGTTCTAGTCCCTATTGTATTAGGCTATAACATTTAGCTCATAAATTTTCATGTTTATCTAAACTTACTTGAAAAAGGTTCAAGAACTGTCAGAAGCACTACTTTTTTCCTACTTATTTCTTCCTATTTCCTACTTACTTAGTTCTCTGACTTTTTCTTTGATGTTTTTTAGTTGGTGCTTGGAACATGAAAATCTCTGCATAAGCCTGATAGGTGAAGTCCAAGAATTTGTTAATTTCTGTTTCCACTTTTTTACCAATCTTAGGTTTTGTTACACAGAGTTTGTGTCCCTCAAAAAAAAAAAANAGGTTTTTGGCCCAAAAAAAAAAAAAAAAAAAAAAAAGACAGCAGCTATGACTCCAGCACTTCAGGATGGGTTAATGGCTGGACTCAATGATTTTAGTGGTCTTTTTCAAATCTTGATGAGTCTGTGATTCTATGGTTTTGCAGTAGTTTAAGTGAGCCTGATCATTTAATCTGTTATGCAAATGGAAATTTATTTGACCAGCCAAGGAGGGTGTTGACAGATGAAGAGAGTGTGAAATCAAAATTCAGTTAGTTTGGTGATATTTGGTGATATTTGGTTGAAGATCTGATTTGATGTTCTTGGAGGTCTTTTCCAGCCTTAATAATTCTATGATTTTATGACTGTTGATCAAAGATCTTTTTCCTAGGAATCTTCAAATTAAAGAAATTTCCTTCAAACCACCTGTTCTTCCCTGGTCAATTGTTTGATTCTCTTGTTAACATCTATCACAATGTTAATTGCCATTGGAAAGACACCTCCAAGGTTTCTACTTTTGGTGCTGCTTTTAACTACTACCTCATGGAAGAAAAGAGAGGATGTACTACTCCTCTCCTATGGGGAAGGAAACCAAAAGAAAACAAAATCCCCTTTTTTCTTCCTTTTTTCTTTTGGCAATAATTTTTCAACACTGTCTTACTTTTTTTTTTCATTTTTCCAGATGCCACTTTCATGAATGAAATACCAATTCGTTTACAAATCTTTTCTATCTTCACTCTTTCCTTTGTCAGAGATCTCTCTTGAGATGTTACTGTCTTGCCTGCTGCAAACATTTGCTGGATTTCTTGAATCAATCTCCAAGTGTCAGCTGCACAATGCCAATGCCAATTGGCACCCAAACAACATTCGCAGTCAAGCCAAAGCCTTAACAGCTAAACATGGGTTTCCTTTATCCAAATCCTCCCAATATCATCTCCTACTGTATTCTGACATATTGTTCATAGAAAGGAAGGCTGATCCTGAATGCTAGAAATAACCTCTGACAGATATACCTGATGTTAACTGAGTACATTTCCATTATTCAAAATATACCTGCTTTTTTCTCCCTCAAGACCTTCATTCTCCAGAATGTCCCTAGGCTATTTTTGTCAAGGTTTGAAAAATGGCTTAGTGTGATTTTTTTTGATGCAAGTTAATACAGTGATAAGCACAGTAAAGTCTCCAGGAATAGCAAATCATTAATTTACTTCAGAAAATAAGACTTCGGTGATGAATAAGCCCCATAAGGATTCTGTAGTTTTAAGCAGCTTCACTGACAGTGAATATCAGAACTGGCTAAAAAAAAAGTAAAACATGTTACTAAACCTGTAATTATTTATATGGCTAATCAGTAAATAAGCTTTAGAATGAAGAGTGCTTGGCAAAGTTGTTTGATATTAGACTTTACTAAAACGGATGACCTTTATTTTAAACACATTATACCCCAAAATTATAGGAGAAGATAACTAGAAATGTAGCTAAGAGGAGTGCAGAAGAATGTTTTAGGCAAAATAAATAATTTTGGACTGTCATCACAATGTAGACACTATCTTGAGTCATGTCCCAGTTTCATATGCATTAATAAACTAATCAAACCCTGCTGATGGAAATTCTCAGAATGAAATAATTCAAGGTCCTGTGATGTTTCTGGTCTGGAGTTCAGCCTACAACTGCAACCTCTGTCATATCAGAAGCAAGACAAAGGCAATCTTTTCCTTTATTCTTAGTGATGCTCAATTTTGCCTATTATGCTTGAAGTAATTTTCCCAAATCTCCCACTTGTCTTTTAAATCCCATCTCAGTTAAGTTACCCATAAAACACTATTGCAATTGAGAAGAGTTTGCTGAGGCAAATACCTGATGCAATATCCTGAATTCACTAAGAATCCAGAATAATGCACTTGTTAGACTGTCAGTATGACACTCTGATGTTGAGAGAGATCCTTAGAAACCTGCCAAGTCTTTTTCATTATTTGAGATTTTTATTACCAAAACCAAAATATGAAGTGTTCTTCAGCCAGGAATTCTGAAGAGCACATTTGTAGCATTTTGTAAGGAATGGCAATGTGTTAAGCAAGGGTATTAATGACTTCTAGCCAGGGGAAATCTTGGAAATGATCAAATAGCTGCTTCTTATCACAACCTCAGGTTATCTGCCAATATGTGACTTTGAGAGGGCATGTAGAGATAGGGAAAAGGTGGGATGGCTTCAAACTGAAAAAGACTAGGTTTTATTAGATACTAGGAAGAAATTATCTGTTGTGAGCATGGTAAGGGAAGAAGTTGCCAGGAGAAGTAGTCCCTGGAAGTGTTCAAGGCTAAGTTGGATAGGGCTTTGAGCAACCCAGTTTGCAGGAATATGTCCCTGCCCACAGTAGGGAGTTGGAACTAGGTGAGCTTTAAGGTCCCATCTAACCCAAAGCTTTCTAAGATTCTATGATATCCACATGGCACTTCAAAGAAAGAAAATTTAAAACATTCCTTTTCTAAAGTATAGTGAGTCCTCAATTTTACTTTCAAGTTACAGTTACATTTCTGGTAGAAATCTATTCCTTCTGGACTTTTGGAACCAACTGTAGGAGCTATGACATTATTTGGCTCCAGACCCAATTTGAAGGAGGATTTGGCAACTCTGTTTCTACTCTCTCTCCATGTGAACAAATTTATCTGATGAATGAAATAAAAGAGTTAGGTAGAAAAATTTAAATCATATGATACTTTGCTAGGTGATGTAATATTAGGCTTGTGCAATGGGCAGAATTAAAGATTTTAAATTCTTCTATGAGTTTTAACATTTGAATTTTAAAAATTTTGTTCCATGCAGATCAGCAATGTGATATTTCCATTATATTTATTTTAAAAAATGAGAAAGTGGATGAAAAGATTAATTCATTCTTCTGTAGAAATCAGCAAATGGAAGGTAAATAACTGTGCCAGTAAGGCAGAACCAGTCTGCCCAATGGGGACACTCCCTTGTGCAATATGAATTTCCCTGCTGATCAATAAAATATGTCATTTACTTGGTTTGAACATTGTCTGGAGTGAGATGGCTACAGAAAACCCTTATCCAGCTTTTCTTATCTTTATTTATTTCTTACGGTATGTCCAGAGGAGCAACATGAAATAATCAGAATTAATCCTGGCATTTGGAGTTTTTTAACACACCATTTAAAAACCACTTTGAAATACAAAAGTTAAGTGGAAGCCCCTGGACTAAAAAGTTCAAATTTCAGCGGTGGGTTTATTAGCAAAGAGTAGGTTGGCAATTAACTAATCAATTGCAACAATAATGTTCTGCATTGGAAATCACTCACATCTTAAACAGAGGGTCTCAAAGGAACAGGAACACTGAAATGTCTTGGCCAAGATACAAAGAAGAAAATGTAGTCAGGCAAACTGTAGTACATAACAGATTGTGTGAACCTTGTTTCATGAATGAATCAGAGCCATGACACCCTTTTGGAGATAACCTACTGGCTCCAAGATGGTGAATTCAGTCCTGTTGCTCTTCACAGCTTAATGTCAACCTTACAAAAAAGCTTCAACAATTTGAAAAATAACACGGAAATAACTTGTAAACATGAAATAGAATCCAGAGTTCACAGAGCGTAATGGGAAAATCTAATTTCCATTGATGCCAGTGATATTTGGTTGAAACTTCTTTAAGGGATCTTAGGAAAGTAGTACTGTAGAGTGCTGCATTAAATAGTTTAAAATTAATTCCTCCACAGCCAATCTAATGAGGCTAAGAATACAAAAGAACAATAAATCACCATGTTTTTGTGCAAAACTGTGCAGTTTTCCTCTTTCTTGTCATACCCAACAAGGGACTTTTTGAACATGATATTATTCCATTAAGTCTTCAGAGAATATGCACAAATACAACTATAGCTTTTGTTGTTCCCAGAGTTTGCCCAGCAGCTGAACAGTTTGGTTAAAATTTGATTACTGAATCTTGAGATTCAAGAGAAACAAAAAATTCACTTGCTTACCATGTCTTTTTTTTTTTCCTTTTTGGGCTTCTGAAAGCAATTATTTTTACTTATAAATGGCAGTATTTTGATGTAAAATGATTCAATTTATAGGTTGTGAAACCTTGGGATATGACTGTCCCTCTGATCCCAGCCAGGACAGGGGTCTTACACTGAAACTGCCTGTGGTCTCTTTTGTTGCTCATCTATTCACACCTAGTCCATGAGAATTCCAGGCTGCTGATGGGATGGCCTGAGCCACCTCCAGAGACAGGAATGCAGCCATACACTAAATCTTTTTGCTGGCTCACTTTTCACTTTGGGTTCACCTTTAGCTCATGGCATGTACACTGGTTTGAGGCACACCTTAGAGCATCTGCATTCTGGTGCACTGCATGTCTCAGCTACACTTCTTCCATTAATATTTGCTTGGGGCCATCCCACATTTCGTGCCATCCACAAACATCTCTGTCATGAGAGTCTCTGGGTCTTTGAGAGGAACTCAATGACTTAGAGTTTAATGAAGGAGTGACCTCGTGACTCAATGACCTTAAATACTGTGGAGTGATTAAGCAATTATTCTGAATATTTGATTTCTGCATATTCTCCATACTATAAAATTAGTGGTGTTCATAGCAACAGAGATAGAAAATCATCATGAAGGCATTATATTTAAATGACTAGTCTACATTTCATGCCTTTATAACAATTAATAGAGCATCAATACAGAGTAAATTAGAAGCCAAGAGCAGCCAAAGCCTTATAAGATTACTTCCAAGTTACCTTGGCACTAATGCTTTTTTCTTAATCTTTACTTCACATTTACTGTAATGTTAATTATGTAAATTAATATATTCAGAAAGCAGGGAGTCCTTCTGCAAAACAAAGATAAGATTGAGTCTGTTTTCTTCTTCTCAGATGAGGTCTACAGCTCAAAAACAAGGTACCTTTACCATTTACACAAGGGAATTCACACCTTTTTTTTTTGTGTTACACTGCAAACAATTCTATCTGAATCATTTACAGCAGAGGAAAAGGAATCTTAAGGTTGAATAATTGGGGAGGCTGGCAATGACAAAGAAATTGAAAGTAAAATTGAAGGAAGTGTATACAGAAGTGGACAAAAAGGATGGTGAAAGAAAACAACCTGATTTTTCATTTGGATAACTGAGAGAGGCTGTCAAATGCTTTCACCTCCAGGGCTCTATTTGAATTAGCACCAGTTTGACAGTTGCTGCTGTGAGGTGCCTGAGGATTAAAAGTGTGGAGAATAAAGATGTCATTCTGACTCCAAGAGAAGATGACATTCAGTAGATTTGTATTGGATTGCATCTTTATCACAGTAAAAAGCATGTCTCACTTGTTCTAGTCAGTGTCTTGCTTGCTTTTCATTTTCTGGACACCAAAAAATGCAGGCTGACAGTCTGATTAGCTCTCATAATTTCTATTAATGAGTCTTCATTCAATCGCATTTAAGGGACATTTATTCTTTAAGAGCGAGGTTATAAAGGACAAGGCAGTAATGCTATACCAATTATTTTCTTCTTTCAGCTGTCCCTATGAAATACAGAAATTACTATGTTATTCAGCCAAAATGAGAAAATATTTATCAGAGTAATCACTGAATGTAAATGTTGTCTCCCATGAGAGTTCTACCTGTAATTGAACCGTTTGGAAAGCAGCATGGGTAGTTATATTTTCCATGTCTGCTTAATTCACATTTATAAATAAGTCTGAGAATTCATTAAAACAGAAAAAAAAAAAAAAAAAAAAAAAGAAATAGCGATAGATTAATTTAGGAACTGCTCCTACTGCTTCAATAAAAAAAAATTAAGCAATGTCTTCCCCTGGGAGAAATTAATTAACTTGCAGGGAAATCTCTATACAGAAATCATCCTTTTTAAATATATAGATATAATAACAACTTCAAAAGAATAATGTTTGAAGAGATTTTGGAAAAAAAAGAAGATACTATTAATATCAGCCCAGGATACATTTGAAGAGATTAAATTTCAGGATAGCATACTCAGTGTTTTCTAAATGTGGAAGTTTTAATATGTTCAGTATTTTGCAGACAAAAATAGCATCATCCTAAGTGACTAGACCCTTATGATACCATTGATATAATGGAATCCTCATTTTTCCTGAGCTGCTTCCCCTCCCCCTCCCCCACCTCTTCCCATAGTTAGGATTCAATTTTGGTATCCATGAAATGTTAGTAAACTAGGAGATTCTTGAAATTAGGTATTTCAATTAAGTGGTATCTAGATGCTGGGAAATAAAGAGTCTTAAAAAATGATGGATTTGCAGTTCAGAGGCAGAAGTACCAACAGAATTTATATCTGCTGCAGCATTGGTCTTAAAGCCTACACCTAACAGTACACTTTTTGTAAGTATTACCAAATTGGCAGAGAAATCTAAGTGGATTAAAGAAACAAAACCAAAACTATGACAAAAACCAATCACCCCCTCCCAACCCACCCCCCCAACAACAGCAACAAAAAACCCCATCCTGAACTCACAAAGCTTTATGGGAAATGTATATTTTTATTGTTTACCCAACTTCACTTAGATAATTATTCTCCTTAGCAATACCTTTTGCAAAAAGAAATCATATTCTCTGTTCAGACTGTGCTTAACCTGATGAAAAGAGACAAGCATTTTAGTCTCCTTTGGTAAAAAAAATAATCTGTTCTTTTTCTTAAATAATTCTGTTTTCCCTAAGTTTACTTTCTGATTTCTACTGAAAACGTGGTGCTTAATGCACTTCATTTGCCTTTTTCTTGATGGTTTATAATGACATTTTTCAGACATCCTACAATGAAGCAATGTCTTCTTCCTGTGCTATTTTTGAGCAATATGCCCCTAGCTCATCTAAGAAATTTTAATTACTTTTTCAAGACTATTTGATGTTCTAAATTTCTTTACAATTCTATTCATTTCCTCCTTTGATCTAATGATTTTTCCATGATACTTAGATTCTGTTTCTGCTGTGCTGTCCTTTGAATCATCAGCAAATTCTGTGAACTCACATTTCACCTCTGAATCCAAATCATAAAGAAACTTGCATGAGGCTCTTATACAGATCAGTGCTTGGGACTCTTTCCTGTCTACTGTTTCCTATTCTGTTGATCATGTCCCTTGTTTACCTTTAATTTTTTTTACAGATCCTGTTTTTTTCCAATTTCTAAATTAATCACTAGTGTGAGAGTTTATGAAGTACATTACTGAGGCATCAATTAATCTATTGCTTTTTCTTTGTTAAGAAATATGTGCACCTTGCAATAAACAGATCAGATTAATAATTTTGTTGTTTATTAAACGATCTATTAATTCTCTCAGGGTATACTACAATTGTCATATGTTTAAAAAGCTGAGGTAAAATGGACAGTTTAATTTTAGTTTCTTTTCTCAAGAAATCAAAAAGTCATGCTATATAATTTTCAAAGTGTTTTTTCTGTACAATATCATACCATACAAATTTGTCCAAGCTGATCTCATTTCACATCAAGAAAAAAATTGAACTGGTTTTGTCTGAATAGCACTAAATGAGAGAGAAGCACTTTGTGTGGTATTTTTTCAGCCAGCTCTTTTATTACCGTCCTTAATTTCCTGTGCTGGAGTTATAACTTTAAATCATTTTATAAATGGAATTTTATATTAAAATTCAAGTCATGCTGTGAACATGGAAAGATGTGGACTGGTCACTTCTGGAACCTGCACTCTGCAGGGAGAGACAGTACTAATGTAGGGACTGGAGTCTCAGTTGTCCCTCAGCATCTCATTAACCAAGGACAACAATTTGATGCATGAAAATAATTTTCAGAGACCACAGAGCTGAGTGAAAGGATATGAATCCTGAAATGGAGGAGAGCCACAAAGAAATAGCATCTGATCCATCTGCTTTACCTCTGCAATTGAAGAACAAAGCCCATAGTTGCTGTTGGAACTGAATGTTTGCTTCATTTCTAGGGGCATGAGAGGACCCATTTGCACACCCTACTCCAGAAGTGTAAGGGTGCTGTTGGATCATTAGGTAGAAAGAGCATTTTTCTCTCTTTTTCTCTGCTTCTACCAGAAAAATAGACTCCAATCTCAGTTTCACTGGGATGGGAAAAATCAGAAAGAGAGGGAAAAAATTCCCTGCGTTCTATACAGCTAATCTGTGGCCATAACTAATTTTTCTGTGATTCTCAAAGGGTGTAAATCAGTAAAATTCCCTTCAATGGTATTATTTACCATTTTCCTTCCTGTGAAAACTTACCTTCAGTGAAAATCTGATGATGTGTAACAACTTCTTCACATTTTTAAATGCTTGATTTTTGTGAATAACACTGATCTTTTGAAATGCAGACTTCTGAGCAACATCCTATGAAAGCAAAATAGAAGAGTTTCTGCCACTGAGACATGTTCCTTTTTATTTTCTCCTTTTACTGAGCTTTATCTACACGACATGCACTGTAAGAGTACAACACTGCTTTAGCAAACGCAGAACCTAAATCCTAGTAAATTATCATTCTTCTTACAACTGGAGAAATCACTTCCATGACAAAGAACATATGAGATATTGAATTGATACGCCTTTATTCTCTCCCACAGTTTTATTCTATTTTTCATCTCATATAATTACTTTTTTTTTTATCTGTAAGGCTTTCTTTGGCTCTATGTACAGTAATCTTATAGTAAAAAATTTTTTAAAAAGACATTTCCTCCCATAGACTGAATTTGAATGACAACCGATCTTGACTGCAGAACAGAGTCATTAAATTTAGAAGGTATTGCAGGTAGGAAAGTTTGATTAATATCA
Source organism: Dicaeum eximium (assembly GCA_013396995.1). NCBI lineage: Eukaryota > Metazoa > Chordata > Aves > Passeriformes > Dicaeidae > Dicaeum > Dicaeum eximium. Next base: position 1,150,693 of record VWZP01006139.1, on the reverse strand, counting down.
AACAAAGCCCATTTAATGCTACACCCTTTTCAGAATGGAGTGGCACATTTAATAATTATATGAAATTGCTTTAATTTCTAACACCTATTCCATACCACTTTCATTTCCATAAGATTGACAGGATAAGAATACTTAATGCCCAAACAAGAAATTCTAATATTCAGAACCATCAAACTTTTGGTGTTTTCTCAGTGTAACTCCATAATTGAAACAAATTTTCTTTCCTACATTACTTCCTACTTTGTGTTCCTTTCAGTATGGAAAAGAGCAAAACAAAAACCCCTCAAACTCTTTTTTTAAAGCTGTAAATTTCCTAGTCCTTCCACCAAGTTATTAGTCCAAAATATACCAAAACCATGTATTGATAATGCAAAATTCCATCCAGACAGAAGTATTTTAAGAAGAAATTTTTTTGCATATTCCTTTTATTCATATTTATTCAACCATCTCTTGCAGTGATGAATAACAAATGTGTATATAAATAAGAAATCTCCATATGTCAAAGATATGTCAACACATGGAACAAAATATATTATTCTATGCTACATTATAAATGACTATCTGAAACTGAGCATGTTATTTAGTTTTTCTCTTATTTAACATTCCAAACTGTAGACCACATTCCAGAAAGCTGCCTTTTAAAGAAAGGAAGCCACACATTTAGATGATTGTTCCTGACACTGCATACTCAGGAACAAAAGCCTGCTTCAAAATATTTACTGTTAGATTCTTTCTGAAGATTTCCAAAGCCTTTGTCCAGAGCTGAGGTAATTGTCACACTGCAGTACAGGACACAAAGGTGTGTAACATACCTTCATGTCTTGTAACATACTGCACATATTATGCACTGTCCACTCATTTGACAGTCCATGAGATTGCCATAAATCCAGCTGGCCTGAAGGATGGATTGATTCACTGCTTCTGGAGTTTGTTTTCCTGTATGCAGCCTTGAGAAAATCAAGGTGTGTCTCTGTCTTGGTGATCCCTTTACTTGCTCAGAATCCTTTCCAACATATTGGAGGTAGAGGGCAGAATAATAAAAACAGAATAAAAGGAAATGGGGCAAAACGAGTTAAAGGAGTCATGGAACTGCTCTTGGGCTAACTCAAATGTTCCAGGATGTTCCTCATCCCAGTGTTTTGGCTGTATGCTGAACTAAGTTCTATGCCATGCAAGACAGCAAAGGAATATTTTTAAACTTTTTAAAAAAGAGGAAACCCCATGAACTTTCCATACATCATTTCCCATGTTCATTCATTCTTACTTGCTAAAATAAACAAAACTCACTTCTAACTTCCCCATATTCCTCTCCCTTCTTTGGGGGATAAATTGGAGATGTTCTCACTTTTATTCTGGTAAGAATAAAAAAACCTGAGCTGGATTAAACTTAATAGCTGCGACATCAATGTGTTGTTTCCATATCTGGATTTCCAGAATTATTTATTAATTGCATCCTTTTGAAAAATTATCTGATGTCTGTGTGAATTCAGCTGTGGGTTGTACAAGCAATCTTGATTGATGCCTAGCAGAGGTGCAGAACACATACTCTGATTTTAATTATATGGGACTAAGGATATTATAAGTAATAAATTAATTGGAATAAGTAATGCTGCTAACACATATAAAATTCTTCTTTTCTGCAATGGATGACCCTACTTTGGTGTCAGGTGTCTCCTTCTTAACATAAATTTGAAGTATACTTGCTGAAAATCAAACGTTTTTTGATTTAGTTGTTATATTCTTTGCACACCAAAGGTAGATGAAATAGTTCTTGCAGAAGAGTTCTACATGCCATAGAGCAAGAAAAAATAACTGTATTTTCACTCTGGACATTAAAAAATGGTATTCTCACTTGATGAACAAAGAGGGCTGACAATCAGATGTGTCATCTCCCCAAACACTCGTAAGGTTAAAATTTGAAAGATCAGGAAGATTAGAAAAGGACACAGAATCCCAAGTTTCTTTTACTTTTTTAAACACTTTCTGACCTCAAGATTCTTTGCAAAGTAATACAACACTTCAGAAATTACTAGTTTTGGAAAAATTTTTGATCATTTTGATTGTTTTATAATTATCAACCAGTGAAAACCAGAATTAGAAATACAACCCACTCCTTACAGGCATCCTAAATCTAACATTCATATTTATTCACACCACACACTTGAAACTATACTGATCAAGCTTTATTGAAATCTCTTTGGCTTGCAAAACTTGAAAGAAAAATTCTTTCTTTCATTAAGTATTAAAGAAATTAGATTAGAGGGGGATTTCTTTTTTGGGGAGGGTTTAATTTTTTTCCTACTTGTTCTTATCTGATGGTTTCTGAACAGATAATTTTATATAATTATCCAGAATTTCTCCTCCAATAGTTTTCTGTTCAGTGTATTGGCTCCTGGAATATTTATGCATTTCAAAAATAACTATACAAGCTGAGATTGATTTTTCATATTATTTTATTCACTTTCTTTACTCTTAGAAAACTTCTTTAAATTTAAAACAGTTTGAAAATGTCTTTCAGTCATCAGTAGCATTCCCTCAAGACCCTCCATTGTGAGGATAAACACTCAAGTCCATGATTTTTGCTTTTTGTTTGATGTTTTCACAATGAAGGAAGAAAGATACAGCAAGGTATAAACTTTTCCTGAAAAACACTGCTGTGTCAGCACATACACAGAAAATACCCTTATTTGTAGTTTTCAATTTTGCTTGGCTTTTTTCCACCTTTCCTGCTCCAGAAGCAAAGTGTACATTTTTAAAACTTATAGAGATATTTATTGTATCATATGTGCTGGTCAGAGACATGCAGCTGTGATTAAAGTTAGCCCTTTCTACATTGTTAAGAACTTTTCCATACTCCAATACTAAGCTAGAGTTGCATTAAGTATCTCATTTCTGTCACTTGTGCAAAAGGAAAGTTATGATGTAAAGGATAGTGAATTTGTCCTCTTGGGTCCTGTTCCTAGCAAATGAAATCAGAATTCTGCAGTGTTTTTCACTCACTCTACCTGGAAGAAAATGCTGAGCCCACATTCTCTTCCATGAATAAACTCCATTGAACTGCATTAATCCATTAAACACACAGAAACACTGCTGGAACGAGCCCTGGCGCAGAAGGGAACAGCCCAGGTGACTTAATGAATCATCTCCCATTCATCACCTTTGACATGCGGCACAACGAGTTCCAGAATTGGCTTCACCTCGATTACTGGGATCCTGAGCAGAGGTGCTGCCTCTGCCACACTGTATATTACCTGTTCCACATGAACAAGACCATCAAAATAAAAGAGGAAGGGGGAATTAGGTAAGAAGGAAAACCACCTTTCTCATTTCTTCTCTCACAGTCATCCCACTGATGCAAGTATATCTGTTTCTGCCTTCTTAATGCTTGAGAAATGATCAAGCTATTTATAGTTGGACAGGATTTTATGTTCATATCATGCCTAATTAGGATCTAGGTTTCTTCAATGACAAAGTTTTGCATCTGAACAGCACACTTTTGGCTTAAAAATCATTGAGGTAATGAAAACCATCAGTGTGTGACAGTAATAATAAAATGGCACTTCCTGATTGAAATTGAAGGTGATCTCAAGAGAAAGCTAATTGTGGGGCTACTCTAAAGTAATGTTATCATTCTATGATCCTGTGATTTCCAAAATGGAGGAAAAGATCTTCTTTCCATCCCATTATCTCTTATCTTGACCTTTTATTTCAAATGGGCAAACTCTGCTTTAGTCACCCACAACTTTCAAAGAAATAGGAAGGAGGGAACACTCTTGTAGATCTGCTTTCTACCCGTAGTTGTGAAATTCCTGATCTATTCAGGAATCTTATGCCATATAAATCTCTGAGTTGCATGGAAAAACAAGGTGACAAATGTATCAGCTCTTTCCAGTGCATTGCATAGAACAGCATTCCTACAGTTAAAAAGCCTATCCACAAAACAAGTCTTTTCCAGGGGTCCTACAGGACATCTCCAAGCCAAAGCCATTCTCTCATACAGGAGTAATTTCTGAAGTCAGCTATGAACCTGGCTGCAAGAAAATCTAAATAGGCACATTAGAAGATCATAGAACTGTTAAGGCTGGAAAAGACCTTTAGATAATCAAGTCCAACCCTCAGCTAAGCCTCACTACCATGGTCACAAACCAGGTCTTCAAGTGCTATAGCCACATGCTTTTTGTCTACTTCCACAAATGGTGACTACCATTTTCCTGGGCAGTCTGTTCCAATGCTTTACAACCTTTCTGTGAAGAAATTTTCTGTAATATCTAACTAGTTGGGCTCTGGCAAACTGTGAGGCCATTTCCTCTTGTCCTATAACTTTTTACTCCTCCTGGGAGGAGACACTGAAACCCCCAGAGTCTCCTTTTGGGCAGTTGTAGAAGGCAATGAGTTGCCTCATGCACCTCCTTTTCTCCAAGCTAAACACCTCCAGCTCCCTCAGTTGCTCCTCATCGGTCTTGTGATCCAGACATTTCCACAGTTCTGTTGCCTTCCCTGGATGTGTTCCAGCACCTCAATGTCCTTCTTGTAGTGAGAGGCCCAAAAGTGAACACACGGCTCCAGGTGCCACCTCACTGGTGCAGAGTACAAAGGGGAATGGTCACTGCCTGGGGCTGTAGTGACCCAGAAGTGTTTGGCCTTGTTGACCCGCATACAATTTGCCTTCTCCCATCAATCCAGCCTGTCCAGACCCCTTTGTAGGGTCTTTCTATACTTGAGCAGGTCAACACACCTGCCCAGGTTGGTGTTGTCTGTGAACTGGCTTAGGATGCACTTGGCTCCCTCATCCATGTCACCCATGAAGATGTAAACAGAGCTGGCCCAAACACCAAGCCACTTGAGACCAGTCACCAACGGGAACCAACTCCATTTGCCACTTCTCTCTGGGCCCATCCACCTAAACAGTTCCTTACTCAGGAAAGAGTACATCCATCCACACTATGGGAAGTCAGTTTCTCCAAGGAAATGCTGAATATACTCCTTGAAAGGACTCAGCTACCGTTTGCCAGTGAAGAGCACAATTACTAAAGGATAGGCCAATATTGCTATATGAGGTTAAATAATCAGGACTTTCTGTTTAGCAGCCAAGGAAGAAACAAACAAGTGCATTTTTATATTTTCTCTTTTTTTAATATAATTATTTTAAACCCTCTAAAACAGAAAGAAAAGAAAGAAAAACTAGCAAGAAAAACTGAAATGAGTGAAATTTAAAAGAAATACAAAAATATAAAAATAATATTTTCCATCACATGAATCTTTTCTCTGGCCCACATTACCTTATGGGATTTACAGATATTTTTGTGAGTGCCAAAGTGAAGGGTAATGAGCGCTGGTGTGAGGACAGATATATAACCCAGAAAAAGAAGGAAGGGATCTTCTTAAACTTGCTTTCTTATATGAAAAAATATACTGGTGAACTAATCACTGTGCATGAAGAATCTCAAAAATATAGTCTATTTATCAGTTGCCAACTTGCTCTATTCTTACGTGTACCCATCCAGCCTTATGAAGAATTTGTGTACACGTCTTTCTCATTACATCTACTCTCTGTGCAAGTCAAGGCAGGAGGGAAAGAGTTCTTAATTATGACATTTAAACCAGAATTTCAAAACTGAAATGATTTCATTTCTGTGACGAGGTCAATAATCCTATCAGTTGTTAATGCATTTGTATTCCCCAGGCAATCCCCCTGGTAACATTATACCTGCACACTCACAGTACTGAGCTAGCATTGCTTGATAAGTGCACTGAGTCTCCACTGAAGTGGTGACTTACGTGTGGAATGGAATTATTTTTATTGTCTAAGCAGTAGATAAAGCTCCATCCAATTTTTTTTGCTGGTGGACGGCTTTTGCATGGAGTTCCAGCTGAGCAAGAAGGGACCATGAAGATACTTCAAGGAGAGAAGGAAGGAGAGTAATGGACAGAGAGAATATGTCTCTAAAAAATCAAAATTGTCTGCTAAAAATCAAAGTTATACAGCAAACACATCAATGGCAAAACCTCCTGAGTTTTCCAAGACTCCTGTTGTGACATCTAGAGTCAAAGGGAAAATCTTTACATTCTTTTTTAGTAACTCTTGTAGGTTGCATCTGGGACAATCTAAGAATGCTCATTTAACAGCATGGATACAGTGTCTTAAAGTTTGTAAGCCTGAACACTTTTGATCTTTCCAGCTATGTTACTTTGCCTTAAAACAAACCAAATCAAAAAATTACTCTAAACCATAAGCTTTTCCTACTCTTTTCCTACTTTTCCTCTTTTTTCCTACTACGTTTCCTTCTGATTCTGGACTCTCTGTAAAGAGAAAACAAAAACACATCACATATATTTTTGCTTCCAATTGTTGAAATAGTATTGTTGGCTGTATGTCTGGGTGTATTATAAATAATTTCAATAGTTTTCCATATCCTGACTTCCTTGTGGTCCTTTGAAAATTAATTTCCTTTATGCTTTGCCTGTGAAGCTAATATTTTCCACAAAAAAGCTGATTTTTTTGTTACTTATACCACATCAGTACAGTGTAAGGGGAGGCATAAATAGACAAGGAAGAGGTCCATGGTATGATGATGTCTTTTCCTATACCATGTCATTAGACCTGAGCTAAATGTTGCTTTGGGCAAATACTACTGATTTCCTTTTTCTTTACCTGTTAGAGGACAAAGTAAGCAGTAGCAGAATAACTTTTAAGACAGCAACATGCTTGGAAGAGAGGATGTGTGGAGAGAAAGCAGAACCATCTTTTAATTGCCTTCTTAAAACATAAGAAATGCCCTACCAATATTTCCAACACTTATTCCTTCTCTGAAAGTAGCAGCATAAAAGGCTGTTTAGGGAGGATGTGCACGTCTAAACCTTGAATGGAGATTACTTCTTCCAAATTTATTGTAATAGGGATATTAGAGGATAGGTACCTCCATATTCTCTTTCACGTCTGTTTAAAACTTTCTGTTGTCCATATCACTAGAANAAACAAACACACCCTAAAACCAAAGCACAAAAACCTTGAAAACTTGCTGTCAAAATAAACAAAAAACCCTACAAACCCTCTGGATGGAAGGGAGCCCTGAACCTTGCAAAACTGATCAGAGCATGAATGCTAGTAAAGCTAGATCAGGTCAGCAGTGATTGTTTAACAAGATGTGGAAAACCTCTAAAGATGTAGATACTTCCTGTGTTATGTGATCCTCTCATAGAGAAAGATCTTTTCAATATCTAGTACCTCAAGCTCCAGCTTCTGTCCATTCCACTTTGATTTACTATCTACCACTAATAAGAAGAGCTGGATTCTGTAATCCTTGTAACTGTTCTTGAAGCAATTCCAGGATGACATTAGACTTCTTCTTCCACTCACCTTAGTCATATCCTCATCTTCCTCTATCTCTCCACTTTCTGTACTCTAGGGCCTTAATCACACTTGTCACTCTGCTACCTCTGGTTTTGTTACGTGCTTCTTTAATTTGAGAGGTCCAAGACTGAGCACTCTTCCAGGTGTAACTCCATCTGCACTGGTGAGATTAACACCCACTCACAGTCTCCTGGCACTGATCCTCATACTGTATACAAAGATGGACCCTGCATTCTTCACAGTGATTGTGCTCCTGGCTCCTGCTGAATAGAGTGTCCACCCACTGTGCCCAGGTCCTTTTCAGCAGAACTATTTCAGTCTGTTGGTTAACAGCTATAATGATAAATAGTTTTATTCTGCTCATGTGCAAGACATTGCTCTTCTCCTTGCAAAACTCCATGAAGTTTCTGCTCATTCAACCTTACAGTTCATCAAAGTCCCTCTAGACTGTGGCTTTTTTATTTGTTTTGTCAGTCACTCAATAGAGTAGTATTGACTTTGCTCATTTAATGTCTAATTTGCCTCATCTAATTTGTCAGCCTAATTTCTCTAATCCTTTTTGAACCTCTTGATGCTCTGTGTCTCCACAATCTCCTCTGGCAACAAGCTCCAGCATGTTATTGCTTCACTTGTATTGTTTCTACTTTCAACAAAACCCAAAAATTTTAATATTCATAGCAAAATTTGAACACTTCTAGGGATTGTGATTATTTGTAATGTTACGACATACATTGCAGTTTCCTCAAAATCTATTTATGTTTATTTTTTTCACTGTGATGCAGTATACGCTTGTCATTAACATTTGAGTTCCATGGGGACATGGTTCTTCAAATATGAACTGTTCAGCTCTACTGCTTGTCTTTTGTCATTAAGTCCCTAATCCAACATAACACCTGAGCACATCCATCAGCACGTTCATGGCATGTTTTCTTGAATAATGATGATGTATGCACTGCTGAATTAGTGTCTAAATGGAAAAACTACTCCTTTGTTTTGTTTGGGTTGTTATTTTTTAAATAAAGAAAAATTTGTGTATCTAATTTTGTGTATTTAATTTTAGTATCTAAACCTGTTCATCTGACAGTGACAACCACTAATGTAAATAAAGTATCTAAAATAAAATGTGTGATAATTTAAGATCTGTTTTAAAAAACACATTTAAATTTCTGTCAATTAAGGGAACATGACAGACTTCTTTGGGCACCTTTTCCAGTGTTTGTCTACCTTCCCAGTGAAAAGATTTTCGCTTCTGCATCACCCCCTTTTCCTCTGCGTGCTTCTGAGAACGCCTCACATACATCTTCTCTAAACCTTTCCATTGGGTAGCTAAAGACCACAATAAGAGTTCACTTCAATTTCTCTTTTGAAAGCTGTCCAAAAGGAACCCTTTCAGTGTCTGATTGCTGATACATCACACATTCTCGAGCCTTGGACTACCTTCATGGGTCTACTGCTGGACTTGCATCAGTGTGTGAATATCTGTGCACAGCTGAGCGCAGTACTGCACACGTGGTCATGCCAATTTGGGTTAATATCAGGAAGAACACAGAGAATTGAAACTACACCAAAATATGTGCAAGTCTTTTTACTGCAAATAGACACATCATGAAACCCAGTTCAAGAACCATACCAGAATACATTTAAATGCATCTTTCAGCATAGATCTATCCTTAACAGACTTTGAAATTGAGACCTTGAGTAGTAATTTTAATTTTTAGCCACAGAAGGAGTCAGAATTTAAGCTAGTAGATCTCGGCATTTATTAAATTTAAATGATTGAATCTTTACTTGCTTTTAACCTAGGGAAACAAAAAGCAGGTAATAAAAAGGAAGCCACCTGAAATATATTTGTTTTACATTTTCTTACTCCATTTTCTCCATGCAAAGTCAAAAGTGCATTAAAAAGTAATATTGTGCTGAGCTCACAAATATGCAAATGCCTCTAGATATCTTGTCTCAATAAAGTTTATAGAATGCATTCCCAAAGGTCTGACAACAAAACAGAATAAATCGCAAGGCTCATAAAAAGATAATGCATGCCATTTTTTTGCTTACATAAACACAAACAAATGCAGCAAGAGGCAGGATTGAGTCTGAGAGGCCTCTTCCTTTCAAACTAATTCCTCTTATCATCACATACATTTGTAATGAATTATCACTACCTAAGGCAAAAATAAATAAAAGATTTTGTGAAGCACATGGACATGGAAAAAAAAAAAAAACAAAAACAAGAAGTCTGCATTCTTGCAAATTCTATGGGAAATCATCTTTGCTTCCTTTCCTCAATTCAGATTTGCTGTTGAGGATCATATCCTATGGGGACCACACTCTACAAAAGAAAGAGAAACAAGAACGACAGAAAAAAATGCCCAATGTTACCATACAGCAAAGTCCATTGTTAATTTATAAAGAAATGAAAATACATAGAATGATGTTACATATTCAGAGCACAAATATCCCAGGCAAATCCTTTCCTACATCATAAATTGAGGAAGTTGCTTTCCTCTTCTGTGAGCAGACCTTTAATCAAACGGTGAGAGAAGTCAGGGTTTGTTCCTGGTCAAAAATGAATCCTGAAAAAAACCTACATAACATTTAAGCCTTATTAGCTGAGATACAGAGGTCTGACCAGAATTGTTAATGTGTGATTATAGTCTCCCTGGTTACAGATTTATACATTTTATTTATAGATATTTTTAAATGGTAAATGGAGTTAATTCCTGTTGGTAGCTGACCTCAAGTGGTGTTCTCCAGGGCTCAGTATTTTGGCCTGCCTCATTTATATCTTCATTGGTGACCTGGATGAGGAGATCAAGTACACCCTTAATATGTTTGCAAGTGATACCAAGTCAGATGGGAGTGTTGGTCTGCTGGAGGGCAGGTGTTGGATTTTAGCCCTTTTCTGATCTAGAGATAGGGCAACTGAGAGGCGTTTCAAAAAACTTTTATTCTATTTTTCAGTCTCATATGAAGGGTGAGACAATACAGATGTTACAGTTTATGCTATCACAATCAGAAGCCAACTATTTCCTAATTACAAAACACTATAAGCGTTTCTTGGCTTATCAGCTTTTTAGCCACACCATGCTGTAGATGCCTTAAAGCTCATCACCTAAAATTACACCTCGTGGGTGCTCTTACTATACATCTTTCATAGTTCTATTTCTCCAAAGTATCTAGTTTTATTTGCAAGGCCATCCTTCGAAATTTTCTTCTAGCTCCATTTCTCTCTCAACAATATCCGTCCTATTCCATGGCACTTCTAAGTCAGCATTTCTTATCTCAAAGTTTGCATACAGATCCATACTGTGTGGGCTTTCTGTCAGGCCCTGAGAGCTTTCTACAAATCCATTTCCTACATATACCCCTCTCTCTTGGACAGAAAATACTTTTTTGATGGTGTTGTTTATTGTTTGCTGCATACATGAAGTACACAAGATACTATTATTAACATTGCTACACAATGTCACTTTTAGGGACTTGGTTTAGTGGTGGACTTGACAGTGTTCAGTTAATGGCTGGATTCAATGATTTTAGAAGGTCTTTCCCAACCTAAACTATCCTATTCCACAATTCTGTGGAAATAATCTCTTCACCTTACATACGAATATTAACTGTGAAACTTTGAGACACACAGAAGTCAAAGGAATTGTCTGAGACTGCAATGAACTCAACGTTAGAGTCACCATTCAGAGTGGTTCCATGGTCACCATCCAAAGGTCAAACTTTTTATGCCATTGTACCTGGAGACAGAAACAAAGATATCTAAGCTTTACTTATTTGCACCTGACCCTGAAATAGAAATGTCATGACTACAAATCTCAGGTAAACATAATAAAAAAGCTATTAATTTTGCATACTTTAAATATTATATTTAGCATCAAATATAGCAAATTAAAACAAGTGAGTTTGGCTTATTGTATCTTTGCTTCTACTTTTCCTTGAGTATACATACTGCTGATACTTAATTTACAATCTTCCCCCTTGACCTGTGTTAACAATTTCATAAGTCAAATGTGTATCTTTCCTGTTCCTTATGATATCATTTTCATTTATATCTTGATTTGAGATTCTATACCCATAATGGGTGCCAAATAGACAGCCTATTTTTGGTCCATCTTTAAAGGTATTGAGCAGTGTTATATTCACTAAGAGTAAGGGTGGGAAGAGCAAAATTATGGAAAAAAGGATAAAGAGAGAAAGCAAAAAAAGTTATATTGCATGAATCATTTTGTCACAGATTAATGTAGGCAGCACTGTCAGAACTAGTTAGACCTAGATTATATGCAAGTTTTCCCCCATCACTATTTTTCATAACTTTGCTGATATTAAGTATGAATTTTCATGGCATGAACTATATCACTAGTATTTCAATATTTACTATTGTATTTTCAGCTGTATTCATCAAGTCCTGAATAGATGGTGTGGGGCTTTTTGTTATTTTGGGGGAGTTTTTCTTTACTATATACCTCTGAGAAATAAGCCTCTTTCCAGGATGATTTTCAATATCTTGCAATATGGCTGGTGTGTTATGATTCTTCCATTCACATTGTAATAACTGCTGCAAAAGCAAAGTAATGTCAGCCTATTTTGCAGAATTCCTACCTAATAATTACTCTTGGACATGCTACTTCCATTATCATCAGTAATGGAACACTTACAATGTAGATCAGTGTGATGTTTCAGAGTATGGATAATTTGCATATTATATGTGAGTTTAAACTTCCTGAAGGTATTTAAAATTAAATTGTAAAAGAAGTGAAAGATATTCTGTACAGCAAGCTGAGGTTCTTTCAATAGCTGGATTACAAGCAAAAAAAACAAACCATATCATTCAATTTTTAAGACCTCAAGGTATCCTATTATGAAGCCTGTCTCATACATCAATATATAAATATTGATATGACTTGCAAACATGTAGATGGAAAGAGATGTCTATTTTTTGCTACTTTTTAATGCCTATCCTGCTGTACATCAATTACAATTACATCAATTACAATGGAGCTCATTGAAGTCTTTCCACTGACTTTGGGTTTGTTGTTTATGTTCACTAATATTATTGCTCTAGTCCTATAGCACCTGAGATTCCCATGTGATCCCTGTCCAGTTATTAGCAGGGCCCAGGAGTCTCTGTGTTGGATGGATTCAGTTTGGAGTGATTGTGGGCTGAAAGATGTGTAAACAGTAGAATAAAGCTGTCTATATATCCTGGTTCAACTGATTTAACTCTCCCATATAAATGAAGCCCTTCAGCCACACAAGTGACAATACATTGGTATGAAGGTTCCTGCATGAAAATTACCTTTTCCTTACAAAGAATGGAAGATACACCATGAAAAAGTACTTCTACAGCTCTATAACCTGCCCATTTTAGGGAGTGCATCAAAATGCAGGGGGTATCACTCAAAAATCATACTCATTAAAGGAAAAGTTATAGTCAATCCAGCTGTGTAAGGGCAGTGAGCTGAGATCAGATCTCTGGATAAGAAACCAAAGTTACTAAGTTGGGTTCAGGCTGTACTCTGGGGCTATTTAAAGTGTCCCTGCAGTCCAAAGCCTGAATCTCTTTTTCTCTGAAGATTTTTACCTCCAAAGACTGGCTTTCTTTTAAAGAACCCACACAAAATCCAAGCATGACAGATTACCTCATGGTCACCTCTCTGCTTACTGTCTCTTCCTCTTAAACACTTCAATGTTATTGTGTCTGAGGACCAAATTAATAGAGAAGGCCCAGTAAGGGGTGCTGCAAGACTACCCAATGCTTGTGACATGTCTTTAGCCCATCTGTGGCATGAGCACATCCTTCAAGAGACCACACACCAAGTAATAACAAAGATCGTAAATTTATAAAGAAAAGCCTTTGATTAATTTCTTCAATAACATTTTTAAGGACAACTGGTGGCTGAATTAGAATTCTCTAAATACTTTTTCCTTGATTTTTCTCCTCTCAGGATTCATCATTCCCATCCCTTCCCTAAAGGACACTCAATCCACAGTTGATGAGGAACATGGGCATCTGTTTAGGGACAGAAACAACCTGATTATTTTCCCTACTCTCTGTTACAATTTCCTTACACTTTCTAGGCTCATACACATGTAGGACCATGCCTCCCATTGACTGATTACTGGCAGGTTTGATTATAAAAATAGCACTCTGCAATTCAGCTAGGTTGCAGGCAACAATGAAGGATTTGATGGAGATATATTCTTTCTTTGCAGTCCCATTTATCAATGTACAGTTTCTCACTTGCCATTTATCATCTGCTTTTCTGTGCTTCCCTCGACACCTGGAGGATTTGTAGTCTGCTAAGTGGAGCAAGGCCTTGTCTTGAATACCTTACCATCCCTGTCTAGGCAACATACTCCTGATTTTTCCCCAGTTTAACTTTTCTTTAAATAAACTTGACAGGTTCAATATATCCTCACTGCAAAGAATATATTGAGAAGAGTAGTAAGCAATAGAGAACATACTAAAAAGCTACAGCCCAAGGAAAAAAATAGTGAGACAGAGAGAAATGCACCTCTAATGTGTGTATGAATTTATAATAAAAAGCAGTAGTGATAATTGCATGTCTTTTAACATGAGAGGACCATAAAACAGTGTGATGGAGTATACAGATGAGTGCCAGGTGGAAAGCAGGTCTTCCATTTTGCAAGTGCTTTCAGGATTTAGAGATGTGGGATGTAAAGAAACTTCTTGCTCTCATTAGTTATGAAAGAAGTAATGTATCCTGGCATATTTGAAAATTCTACAGGATGTCTAAATAACTCACTACCTTATAGATGTTCCAGTACCAAATAGCTGAGAAACAAAGAGGATAGAAATGAAAAAAAAAAAAAAAAAAAAAAAAAAAAAAAAAAAAAAAAAAAAAAAAAGGGGGGGGGGGAAAAAAAAAAAAGAAAAAAAAAATAATAGGGCGGGGGGGAAGAAAGAAAGCAGCAAAGCAATCATAAAAGAACTCTTTCAAGGAAATTGAGTTGATAAACCAGTTATACATTTGGAATCACTTTGTTTTGATAGTGACCTTTCAAAGTTTCTTTTATTTTCATTTCCAAATGTCAAAACAGGGTATTTTGACAATTCCAAACCATGATGTATTTTCTTTAAAATTGAAATGTTATATTTTTCACAACTGGTCCCTTTCTGCAAATGGTTTCACTTTTGAAGAATGTTATTATTTTCAGGGTTGAGGAGGGAAAAAAAAAGGTAAAGAATTTCTGGAAAATCATTATACTCTTCACCAGTAAAGTACATGCTTGACCACATATGGGCCCCCTGTCCAGTTTCAGAAAGCAAATGACCGAGGCCCATGTGAGTTTGAGCTTCACCTGGTAGCTCAGCCCAAATAGCACCTTAAGCAGGAAGGGCATGACGGGCTGAGAAGTGGTCAGCCCTGTGTCCAGCACCTGGACTAGCCAAATCCCTGACCTGGCCACCAGGTGGAGGAATTATGCAGAAGTGTGATCCCTTTGCAACAGCTACCGTGTGCATTGACATTTATCTGAACGACTTTAGAATCTTGTCTGTAGTCAACGTACCAAAGGCTGGCTAAAGTCCGATGGCTTGTCTTGAACTTGCATCAGCATGGAAAAGCTATCTGGCACTGCTGGATGAAGGGTTGGGATGTGACTTAGGAGAGGTGAGCTCACTCTGTAGCTGTTGTGGACTAATGTGGCATTAGGAGAACATTCTGGGACAGTTTCACAGGGGATCTTCTTGTGTTGCTGGTGCTGCACCTGAGCTCATCAGGGTTTTCACACAGTCAAGTTCACACACTGAGGAAGGAGCTGATGCCCTTCGAGGCAGTAGGGTCCTCTTATGTATCACAGCTCCTTCTCTGGCTTTTTTGCCTCTCCAGACTTTGTGTGATTCTCCTCCCAAAGGTTTTCAGGCACCTCAGCCATTTATTGTTGGAACACATCCCTGTTGTGTATTTCTAGGCCCAAAAAATATTGGAGTGCAGCAACATCAAGCTCATGAGTGGGACCTGGAAATTACTGAGTCGTTTTGCAGTTAACAGGTTTTAACTAAAACATCTGCCTTGCTTATTAGCTGCTTTCTTCTCTCAAATCCCCTATAAAAGTCAAAAGTAGATCTCAATATTTTGAGATCTTTGTCCATCACTCAGACTCTCTATTTTGAGTTTTGTGATGCTGACTGTCATAGCAGTATCTGATCTCATTGCACACCAAATTAATAAAAGCCAGTGTCCCAATGGACTGGGAGGAGGAACAACATGACAGAGCAGAGTCTTAAATGGTGTCACTTATGACAACTCCATCCAAACTGAGAGAAATGTGATGGTTTTCACCAGCATCCAAGATTTCCATCCCCCCAGAATGAAATCTCACATCTGTTCACCCCATTATCATTTCTTCAGAGGGTTCATATACCTTCTCAATATACACATTATGCTAAATTTTTTATATGTATTTAAAAGTACTTGGAAATTCTTTCAAAATATTCTAATGAGGCAATTAAAAAGCAGGAAAAACTGTAACAGCAACAGAAAAAAAACAGTAGTAGTAAAGTAAGATAATTTCTTGCCTTTATAATAACACTTAACACATTTGTCAATCTCTTAAATGGAGTTTCTATTGATGGACAGTGGATTAGTCTCAAAGCAACTGGCAAGGCTGTCTGAAATATTGCCACTCGTGGGTTCAGATAAGAAAATTAGCAAAAGACAAATAAAATAAACATAAATAGTTTTAATGGAAAGCTTTCTCTGAGCTGCTTCTGTCTTTCTTAATCAACTAAGAATAGGCTGTGATTACAGTAATCATTATGCAATTAATCACTATAATTACTTTTTATTGGAATAAGAGTTTAAAAAGCAACTAACATATTTTCTGTTCTTGCTTGACTGGAAGACATTAAGTGCTTGTCAAGAAGTTACTAAAATTATGTCTTTGCAATTTTTTTCTTTTTGTCATCTTATTATGATTTTTTGATGTAAAAGTAACAGTGCAAGTTTATGCACATCCTATACACAGAAAATATTCACACAAAACTGGGATATGCAGTTCTCCAGTGGTAACAGGATGCAAATTTTTGTGTACTTAGCACATGTTTTTTTTTATACAAAGTGCACTTACATATAGGTATCTATAATATGGTCATGATCCTTGTATCAATGAAAAATCAACAACTCGAAATTAACAGTTGAGACCCACTTATCATTGCAAAATTGAAGTTTTGCTGTTCCCAGGCTTCTCTCCTTTTGACCTCGGGCTGAGAGAGCTCTTAGCATCTGAAGGCTGGGCTATGTGTTTGTAGCTTCTCCTAAGAACAGCCAGGGCACTCAGCCCTTGCTAATACTTCTCACCTCGAGTTTCAATGTAATGAAAGCATGGAAAGATAAGAGCTTGCTTCACAAAGGATTACAGTTTGTGAACATTTCATACATAAATCCCTATTTCTGTATTGAGGCTGTAGTGGGAGGTGTACCAACAGAGTTGGGCTTGCATTTGTTGCTCTTCCTTCACCTCTTCTCCCTTGGGAATTACTCACAGTCCTGAAGAGACAATCTCCTACTTTTTTCCTTCCACATCTCCCCCAGTCACCTCAAATCTCCCAGGAAAGTCATCCAGGAATATTATCTAATCCAGCCCATCAGCATTTCTACCCTACACTGTCCTAGCTCACAGCCCAGGAAACTTTTACTATTTCAAATCTGTTTAATAATTCTTTTCTTACAGAGTCTTTACAGCTGTGGAAGGTACAGTCCTTTTCTGTCTACTTACTCTGCTGTTTTATACCACCTCAATCCTGAACATGTCCCTGACAACAATGTGCCCACTGAGGGGACTGTTTTGCTGTCTTAAATACAGCCAGGACAATATAGTGTACACATGGAATTGTGTAATAAAGAAAGAAAACTTTTTCAAGGGGGCAACCAGCAAGCAGTGCATGGCTGGATCCACTGATAAACAATCTAAAACTAGACCTGCTTGGATAAGGCTTCCAAAATGCTGAGGTGTTATCCTAAGTAATTTTATGGTTTTTTTCAACAATTATCCCTGGACTACACCCTTCTGGGTCACATTCTGCCCTACTTGGGCAGGCAAGCAAGCTGTCAGGGCTAGGACTGATTTCAAACACTGATTCCATCCAACGATTTTAAAATATGGAAGAAGTAAAAATATAGAGAGTATTTTAAGCCTACAAGTTCTTATAAAATATTTTGTCTGAAATGTTGGTGTAGAGCATGGATTTAGTTACTGAGAAATTACCCTATTTATAATGCCTTTCACCCCAGACACCTTTTAGAGATGGATCAGCAGCAGCTATTTTTTGTTTCCCTGGGCAGGAGGTAAAAACACTTTTAAAAATGTTGGGTTTTTTCTGACATTGGAATCTACTGCTAACAGGCAAACTCACTGAAATTACTGTTAAATGGAAATCCTGCCCCCCACATCTTTCCAAGCAATTATTTGACTGGCAGACCAAGAGAAAAGCTTTTAAACAACAATTCCAGTCAGTGTGGGACCCTGCTGGTACCTTTCAAAGAAGGTATGAACCAACACAACCTGAGTTTGCCCTGCAGTAGAATTTTACAGGCAGCTGTTGGAGCATCTGGGAAACTCGAGGACTTAAACTCAGAGCAAAGATACTTGTGCAAACATTGACACATTCTTACAGAACATTTTTATTTGAACAGATTAATATTTTCTGACCTCTGGAAAATTTATGATTCTCCTAAGGTGAGTAAAAATGCTTTGTCTACACCAGGGATTTAACAGACAAAAATTAACATGTCCTAATGGCAGAGCTTTTCTCTGCGGATGTCTGTGACACGGTGATATAAAAGCTTAGGGTAAAGATACGTCAATAACTTCTTTCTTTTCCATCCATTTGTTGAGATTTTTTTTTATAGAATTGTACAATTTCTTGAGTTGAATGGGACCCACAGGGATCACTGAGTCCAACTCCTGGCCCTGCACAGGACACCCCAAGAGTCACACCATGTGCCTGAGAGCATTGTCCAAACCCTTCTTGAGCTCTGTCAGGCTTGGTGCTGTGACCACTTCCCTGGACAGCCTGTTCCAGTGCCCAACCACCCTCTGGGTGAAGAACTTTCTCCAAATATCCAGCTTAAACTTCTGACACAACTCAGGCCATTCCCTAGGGGAACCCTGTTACAAAGTTCATTACTGAAGTGGTTATTTGTTTTGAACAGTGAAGACAACCTAGCAATTTAGTCTCTGATAAATCACATACACTGTGGGTTTTGAAGTTATTTTTGACTCTTTGCAAATATATAATATAACTTTTTTTTTTTTTTAATCCCAAACTAAAACAAATGTCTCTGAAATGGCTACTTCTTTATAATCTGTATTCATAACATATTTCATGAATTCACAAAGAATTTAAAGAGCTGTAAAATTATTTTTTTCAATAACATTTTTGGCAAGACATGTGGGTCAGTTTTAGCCAAGTATGATGACTAATTTCCTGTTGTAGGCTTGAAGCTGTTTCCTGATCATTTGCAAGGACACAGAGTTCCTGGGACATTTGATACATAAAAAGAAAATGTGTCTCCATTTTGTTTTCTGCCAATTATACTGACAACTTTTAAAATTAGTTTTATCTGTAGGGGGGCATTTTTGATAGTCCTTGACCTCAGCTTCCCTATTACCTACAATTTCCTTAGAAAAAAAAAATTAAGAAATTTAGGTCTGCTCAAATTCTCACTAAGCTTGTTCAAGTTTTGTATAGCATTATTATCTGACTTTTACAATCTGGGGCAGGAAGCTTTAAATCTGCACATTATTATACCTTATTTTGGGGTGAACTGAGCAAAACAGCACACGCCAGTTTCACGGAAACTAATGGAAGAGCTTCCTCTTGCCTACACTAGCAACAAGCTTTTGTCACAAAGGTTTTAGGGTTTAGTGTGTCAGCACTGCCACACAACAGCCACACAGATTTGTCCAGTTTGGGGTTTTATCACTGGCTGTGCCTGATCCTTTGCTCCCTCACCCCCCACTGCTGGGCACCTGCATCCTTACAAAGGCTCACATGGAACGTAAATGAGCTTGTTCTGCAGCAGTGGGAGCAGTGTCCTATTTTCAGAGCAAAGCAGGGAACAGTTGTCCCCACTGCACCCCGCCAGGGAAGCCCTTTGTCACCCAGTGCTTCCTACTGAGGGTGGAAGCTGCTGTCGGAGTGAATTTAAAGTCAAAGATTGCATTTTCCATTGAAAATACAGCTGATATGCCCATCCAGCAGGGAAGTGTCAGTTCTCTTTGTCTCTCTGTTTTGTGTTTCATGAGAGCAAAAATTTACCAAGATTTACTCCAATGGAGTAAAATTTGGGAATAAATCTTCATTCTGACAAAGCAAGAATGTATTTTGCCTTTGAGCCATGTAGGTGAACACCTGTTCCCTTTGAGTTTTGGCTCCGAACCAATGGGGAACTTCATAATACTCTCAGTCAAAAAGTATCCAGTTCCACCTGGATTGGACATAAAACCCAGAAGCCTGACTTGGGTTAAGCTAAAAGAGATTTAATTGAAATGTTTGAAGGCTTTTGTTCTCCTTTTAGTAAGTTTGGGTTGATCGGTAACAGAACCCAGTCCCATTAAGTCTGCATGACTTCTGGCTGCCTTAGGGGGATTTTTCAAAAGTGAAGTAATAATACTTTTCTGATCTCCAATACGTCTTGANAATTTATGGCAACTTAATTAATCCTTGCAAACCACCAAAGTAAACTTAAGTCTTTTAAAAATGCTTTGTGTTATGGTACAGCCTTTGTAAGCTGGTATTTAGGAAAAGAATTGGCATGTCTGGAAATTGCAGACACAAGTCCCTGCACACCAACGAGAGGTAACATGTGATATTGTGTTTAGCTGCAACTTCTTACACAAATATGCACCCTGGATTTTTGAAGGTGTCTGTAGCATTTTCTTTCTGCTCAATTGACACCTGCTGATGAAAGGGAGCCCTGAGTGGTGATCTCAGATTTCTTTAGATCAGAACAAAACTGACAGTCTTTCAGACTAGGGCAGAAAAAACAGATTTTCTCCCAAGCTGGGCCATGCAGAAGAATGACTTTGACAAAAAGAACTAGAAAAAATAAAGAGAAATTAGGAAGGGCTGAGAGGAGCCTGTTTGCAGTGCTGTAAAGTCACTAAAACCTCGAAGGTACCTAAAATATTTGATATTCATGCCACTATATCAAAAGGTTTGGACCTCCATTAAGTATTAAAATTTGTCATTTTAAATTGCTTTTTTTTGCCACCATGAGCAATATAGGTATTGAAATTTCCTCAGAAAGTGCTTATCTCATCAAGAGTAAAATTATAGTATATGAAATACTAATTACAGTATTGTGAAGAAAGGTGAACTTCCTTGTGACATTTTATCTACTAGTAGAATACTAATTTTCTCCTTTCTTAGAGCAGAAGATGCCACACATGGTGGTTTCAGTCATTTTCTCATCAGAATATATTTTTAAAAAATGTACATAAAAATATTTTTTAAAATCTTCTTGATAATCTATGATTCCAAATAAGCAGCTGAGTTTTGATCACACTTGAATCAGAGTTCACCGGTATGCACTGAGAAATTCTTCATGATATCTGGCCGGTGGAATAACATGGAAACTCATCCTGGAGCTATGGAGAATCATGTTACTGAAAAAAAACCAGTATTTTATTTTGGTTTGGTTGATTTTCTTTTATTTAATTTTACTTTATTTTTCATTCTAATTTTTATTTTATTATTCAATTTAATTTAATATTTTATTTTTAAACACATGACAAAGTTCTGTTGGAATAAAGTAGTGAATTCTTTTATTCTCTTTTTGGTTCTCTCTATTCTCTTTCTTCTGTTCTCAGGGAACTATTTAGATGACATACAAACTTACTTCAACCTTTGATAAGATCAGGTACCATCCTCTTTTGAAATGTGATTATTATTGGCTGACATCTTCATTTAAATATTTGTCTTGTTTTCTATGTGCTCAAACAAAATCCTTTGAAAGGAAAGATACACTACTTTTGGCTTCAGAACTTTTCCTCATTTTTCATTTCTTTAGCTCTATGTTTGTTCTTTGTCAAAGGCTGTCAGTCTGATCTCACGAAATGTCATACTGGGACTATGAAATATTAAATAAGTTTGTATAAGTTTTGGATATCTAAGGAAAGCCATTTCATTATGTCTCAGTTGTACACAGTTCAGTTATGATGTGCTTTGGTCAGGATGAAAATAACATTTTTTAAAAGTCTCCATAAATATTTTATCTGACAAATTTATCTTCTCTTTCTTTCCAAATAATAGTATCTTCAAATAGATGAGTTTGCTTGCTTTCTTTTCCCACATATTTGGGGATCTTTTTTCTTTTTTGTGCACAATGGTAAGCCTCAAATATCCTGTGTTCTCTATGTTAAACTCCATCTAGATGCCTAGCAGAGATTTATTAAATCAGCCACAGGGTTTTGCTTTCATTGTTGACAGCAAAAAGTCACAATCCATTCAACCACAAATACATTTGCATGAGTGTTCATCACAGTGGTTCCACTTGCAATTTTAACATTTATTTTTGGTAAATATTTGACCACTCATTCTACATGAAATGTAAACAGAAATGTGCAGACAGGAAAAATGAGAATCAATGCACTGGAAAACCACATTTTTTTCACACTGATTTTTTTTTTCTTCTCTTCCACATATTCTGACATTTTCTGATAGATTTTAGTCTCTGTTTTTTGATTACATTCTTGTCCAAAATTTTACTCTGTTCAGTCATTCCTGGATTTGGCTAGGCAAATCATTTGGGTACAGGTTTCCTGCTTGTGGGATTTATTTCATTGCATATTCCATGAGTGGTAGAGTTCACTTATTTCTGATCAGGAAAGAACTGTTCAACATGTCTTTCAACTGGGCTAATTATCTACTGCAAAGGGATATAGTAGCACAAAGAATTGGAATAAGAAACCATTCATTTATTTGGATTTATCAGTGAGAGATTATAGTTAAACAATTTATTTTAGTGACTATAATGAGGAGTGCTTGCCTTTACCTGTCTTTTTATTTCAAAGCTGTGACCAGTTGTGTATGAGGAGAACACAATCAAGTAAGGAACACCTATAAAAGCCAATTTATAGGGCTTGTTCCTGCAAACCTGATATATTGCTTTCTTACTGATTTCAGTGGGTGGCCTGTGCCTGTCCCAGCTGCAAGCCTCAACCTGTGGATAAATCAGATGCTGTAAATCCTTTGTCTGAGGAAGAAGAATAGTAATCATATGCTATATGAATAAACTGCAAGCTGCTAATCATCATTCCATCGTAGTTCATTTCCACTTTTAGCACCCATTATGTAAAAAGGGAATATACTCCACTGAAACATGGGTTGAATTGATAGGAGTGGGAGTATAAAGAGTGTTGGTCAGAAACCCCTCATCTTCCCAGGGTCTGACCATACCACCATCCTCCTAGGCACTACACTGGCATTATGATCATGATTAGCTCCCTCTGATTGATGTCAGGCAGGTGAAGCAGGTTCTTGTGCTGCAAGAGGGCCTCCTGCTAAATACAGAACCACTTCTAATAGCTCTGTAAATCAAGTGCGCAAAGATAATAGTTTTTATCTACAGATCTGAAGGTTGTTTATGGCAGGTGAAGTACTCAAAAATACACATTGTCTTATTTCTCAGAGCAACCTGTAGCCAACAGTTAAATCCTAATAAAGTATTTTTCCAGAATCCATTTGCTGTAAAGAAGTGGCTACCTTGAGCAATAAATACAGACCTTGAATTCTCCGCCAGCTAAGCAGAGAGTTTTCAAAGATATGTGTTAAGGGCATGAAGAATATTCACTGTTGTTGTAATGAAAGATCATTTTGTATATTAGTAAGTAAAAAAGCAGTACTATTGACTCTTAAACTTATGCCTTTCTGCTGAAATTTGAACCCACAGACAACTCAGTAGGTGATGTTTTCATGCATCAGATAGGCATTTATCCAGCTATTGAGCATATTACTATTACACAATTTGTCTTACTGTGACTTTCAATTGTGTCCATCTGCACATATTTAAAATGAAACATGATCAATTGATTAAATGGAGAAGAGATTGATTTTTTTTTTATTAAAGTTT
The DNA here is from genome assembly GCA_013396995.1 of Dicaeum eximium. NCBI lineage: Eukaryota > Metazoa > Chordata > Aves > Passeriformes > Dicaeidae > Dicaeum > Dicaeum eximium. Next base: position 1,127,236 of record VWZP01006139.1, on the reverse strand, counting down.
GATGACAATAGGAGATTCAACTTTCAAAAATTTCAACCTCAAATACTCTTGGCATCCCTGACGTCATGAAATCCATACTTTTTAAGTGTAAACCCTTCAATGGTGACATCAGTTGTAAAGAAAAAAGGTTTTCTTCAATCATGTTTTGTTTGCTTCACTTATCCTGTTTCTCTGCTTGCCTGGATGCCTTTGGGCCGTGGGGTCTCAGTGTAGAATGTCATGGCTTAGGAATGGTATTCCTCAGTTTAGTATTCCCACTGAAACACCTCAGACAAGCGCTGCTCTCTCGCTCCTCCCCTCCCACTGCGGTGGCTGGAGATAGGAATTGGAGGCACAAAAAGGTAAAGATCCCAGGTTGAGACAAGGACAATTTATCACAAACAGCAGTGAAATAAGAAAGAGAGCAGTAAGAACAAGACTGAGAGTGTACAGGAGAAGCAAACGATTCGCGCGCAATTGCTCAGGACGCGGAACCCTGTGCCGCCCGACCACATTCCCTGGCAAACCCTAAAGAACATGACTCCCTGACCCTCTGTGCCCCCTTCACAAGGCGAGAGGTCACCACTGCATAACCCCAGGGTCCTGGAGCTGCCGCTCCTGCCTGCTGCAAAAGTTAACCCTGGCGTGGCCAGAAACACGACATATTGTTTGAAGGGATTGGTAACTACTCTTCCAAATAAGATTTCCCTTCCAAAAAGCTGCTTTAGCAGGAGAGGTTCCCAACAAGCATAAAGTGCTCCTTTTTCTGTTTGAGTCCATTCCTATTCAACATATGGCATAGTTTGAAAAATGTTGTTTTCTTTATTTTGTTAATAGTGTTTAGAAAACAACTGTAAAGAAAACAAAAAGTTGCTGAAATATATTTTGTGTAAAAGATACAGAAATAAAACAGGAATCGGTGCTTTCGGACATGAATATACTACTTGATAATCCTTTCTCCTTAACTGCTATCATTATCTCCAAGATGTCTCCTTTTTTTCAATGAATATTTATTTTTAATAAATTGAGAATTTTTGAAGGGTTTTTTGTTTCTTTAGAGATGTTGAATCTTCTGCTTGTATTAAAGACTTCTTTTAACAGACAAGTGTGCTAAGAAACATAATTTTGTGAATATTATAGTAAGAATTATCTCTGCACAGCACTCTAGAAACACATATGAAAAACTAAAAAAATAAAAAGCATGCACAGCTGTAATTGTTTTGATTTTGTGGTAAGGACCATGTATTATGGAAGAGAAAGCTCCTTTTTAAAAGAGACCATCTATTATCTGTTCCATACAAAAACATCATAAAAGAGAATTCCCTACTCCAAAAAGTGTAAAGAGAATAGAATTGAAAAGCATAAAGGAAAAAATAGAGGGGTTAGACAAACAGTCTTTCAAATGTTCAGATTATATTTTTGATTTTAAAATGTGAATAAATTGCCAGTTTTTATAGAAATCTTTCTGTATTATGAGGGTTTTACAAGACAGTGTATAAATTCTTTGATCCTCACAGAAAAAAAACATTTGGGGCAATAGGAGAATTTTTTCTCTCTATGTCTCTGAAATAGTCAGATTTCACAAAGGGTAAAATCTCTGAAGAATTAGAAAGCAGTCTGGGATCAAGTTTCCCAAAATAGGGATTGTGTTGTCTGACTGTGTTTTTTGAGGTTTCAGGTGTGTTGTGCACAATACACGAGGGCATGCAGGGGCAGGATAAGGGGGAATGGCTCCAAACTGAAAGAGGGTGGGTTCAGATTGCATACCAGGAAGGAAATCTTTATTGTGAGGATGGTGAGGCACTGGCACAGGCTGCCCAAGGAAGCTGTGGATGCCCCATCCCTGGAAATGTTCAAGGCCAGGTTGGATGGGGCTCTGAGCAACCTGGTCTAGTGGAAGATGTCCCTGCCCATGGCACTGGGGGTGAATCTAGATGACCTGTAAGGTCTCCCTCAAACCAAACCATTCTATGATTCTATGAACATTAAGATAGACTGCATTGCTGACCTTTACTGACCTAGCTGTCCTTAAAGCCATCATCCAAAATATCCACTGGTTGTACAAATATGAAAAGCAGAGAAAAGCACTGTTTTGAAAGACGGTACTTCACTGTGTAAAACCCACACAGCAACACATTGCAATTTGAGGATAACACCTGGATCACCAGCTAATATCATGCTCATGCAGATGAGTGCTGGTCTGAACACCCCAGAAATGATTATTCACTCAGAGCTGCATTAGAAAAAAACACTTGCAAGCAGGTAAATTAGATGCTTGACACCTTGGGAAAACAAGAGAGAAGTGAGAGAACCTGGCAGAATGATGTTCAATGGAGGATTTACAAAACAACATACCATGAACTCATGAGGCAAACCAATCCTGCACGGTGCAGGATTCAAAAAGCCAAGGCTGTGCTCTCTCTTAGCTCTGAATAAGCAATTTAACTGTGAGCCTAACTCTTAGCTGTAGTCCCATTTACCTCAGTGGGAGTATTCATACACTTAAAATTAAGCATATGCTAAATATCTTGTACAATTGGGACACATTTACATTTTTAAGTAGGAAAAGCAGCATGGGTGATGCAGTAAGTAATTTCTGGATCTCAGGCAGAGATATACATAAAATTAAAAATATGAAGAACAAATGAGTAAGTGCTGTATTAGAGTGGTAAGTGTTTGCCTGTAAATTGTTAGCAAACTCAAGCCATTTACACAAATTCACGTTTCCAAAAAGGCAGTGTGGAGACTTACTGGTAATACATGTCATAAACATCTCTAATTATCAACAGACAAAAAGGCCCTCAGTGTTAAAAAACCCACAAATAAAATGTACAAAATAACTCTGTGGCTATGCAGGTATAATCTTCTCATGTCTCATGGTTAGGAGCGATTTTCTTCCTGTGATCCCTGCTCAGCAGTCTTGTGTGTGGATATCCAAGTTCAGGGATGGTGGGAGAGAGAAAAAGCTGGGTGAGGAAGTGCCGTGTAACACTGTGTTTCTGCCCATGCTCTGCACACACAGCTCCCTTGTGGCCCCATCCCCTGGAAAAACTGAGGCTACCATAACACCTCCTTCTGCCATACTCTGTGAGGGACAAAAGGGAGAAACAAAGGGGTCTGTGAGGCCAAGGCAGCAGGGGAACAGTGAGGTCCATACAGTTAGCCCAAGTTGTAGAGAACCACCTACTCAAATGATTTAAAGTATCTTCCATATGCCTCTCTTCTTATTCATCCCACATTTCAAACAGCTCTACTGAAAGATTTCTGACAGCACAAGAAAGTGTACTTCAGCCCATCTTTTGGAGATAGACCAGTATTTTCATGCAGTTTGTGATTTATATGCTCTTGAAACACCAAAGGGGCTTGCTTCATCCAGATATTAAAAAAAAAAATAGTTATTGCTTGGTCATGCAATACAGAAGATTCAGTAGCCATTTACATTAGTCAAACTCTTCCAAGTCCTCTGCCCTCATATAAATCTGAGTTGCAAGGGTTTGATCCAGCCCCTCAAGCTGAAGTATTGAAAGAGCAGTGCATGCTGAGTTTAGATAGAGGCACAAGGCAGCAGATCCCAGTAAGGACTAAATCTCTCAGCATAGTCACGTTCCTGCAGCCGTGAATTTGACCCATATTCAATTATTTATGAGCAAACAGGCTTGTGCCTACGGGTAATAGGAGAAATGGAGTACAAATGAGTCTTTGTGGACACATGTGCCTTTCATTGTCTGCATGCAGATTTTCAGTTGTAAATTAATGAGATTTTTGTGAATATTTGGCCTATCAACTTTGAAAAATAATTTTTTATCTAAGTTTGTTCGAATATGATTCTGTTAGTTCTTCCTTCCACTCCATCACAGAAAAGTCACTAATGAAATTTATATTCATAAGTTTTTAGTTTTAAGGAACTGGCAGGAAAATTAAGTACATGTTGGAACATTTACCTATACATAAGCACTGAAAATCCACCTCCTCCAATTCTTTCCCATTTCTTGAATCCTCATAGCACAAGCATTTTTTCTGTGTGCAAGCACACAGCTGGACAAGGAAGTCAGGAACTATAATACTAAATGTAGAGTTTTTGTGTGTACTTTTATGCCTGCATCCCACAAATGTTCTGTGATGAAGCCACTTATGAATGCGCATGCATAATTATCTTTATTTCTTTGTGACATCTGTGACATTTTGTAACTTACAAGCTAGTTCTCACCCATGTTTAGCTACAAGCAAAAAAGTAGAGAAAGAAAAGAATAAAAAAAGGAAGATATTACATAAATAACAAATTCAATTTTTCTAGATGTTGGAGTGTTAGGAATTTCTTTAATTTAAAGGTTGTCTTATTGACTGAATATGAAGCACAGACAGACATATAAAAACAAGAAAGTTGAAACAAAAAGCATTCTGAATCTATCACTTTTATGTTGCACTCTTCACCATGTCATTGGAGTGCCATGTCTGCACACATTCTCAGCAAAGGCACAATTAGGTAGTGCAAGAATTATCCTGTAGGAAAACCTTTCTCCTCAAACCACTGTCTGAGGGAATGTAAAAAATATGCCCTTGTGTTTCTGGGTAGTAATAGAAGTGCCAGAATCAATTATCTCTACGAGCTCTCAGGCAGTGGGAACAGACATGTCTGACAAAGCAAGGGGCACTTGGCATGCCATTAATTGAGTCTAAGATATGTAACACAGACAACAGCTCTCTCTGATTGCAGGATCCACTTCTCCTCTGGTCCTTTAAGGGGCAAGCCCATTACTAGAGATGAAGAACCAGGAATTACATGCCCGGATTGGATATTCCACATACACAAGGCAAGTTAGGAGTCTCTTGAGTAATTTCTATTAACTAACATCATGCACAGACATGCACTTGGGATACAAGATGAGAGAGAAGTGACAGGTCATGGGATAGAGCTGCTGCTGCTGCTGCTGCTGTGAAATAGCAGAGATCAGTCTGGTGTGGCCATTTTGAAGACTGCTATATATATATATATATCCACCCCAAGTGTGCTAAGCAAATAATCTGCTCCCTGAAGAATTCATAAACTGGCTGTAAACATCATCTAGAGAGGGGAGGGTGCCTTTGACTTCTGCTGGCTTCTCTAAACAGAGATTTTCATCAGTAGCTCCTGAAATCAGACATTGTACCCAAGAACCCTAAGACCTTCTCCCCTAACTCATACACTTCCCAGGACTAGCTTGTGTTTGGTGGTTTTGGTTTTGGTTTGTTTTGGTTGTTTGTTTGTTGTTTTTTTTTTAATATAAACTCCCATATTTAAAAAGCCAAGCAATATAACAAATTTAAACAATAGAATAAGAAAAATTTCTATTTACAGTTATATGAATAGACTAATGAGGGATTTCATTAAGCTTGGATCTCTTTTCCCTTCTCCTTGTTTTATTAATTTGCCTTATGACTCAGAAGAATATTCTGATCTGACAAATTAATAGCTAAATTATTTTGGTGAAGTATTTCAGAGATTATCAAGAGGACTGTTAGTCACTGATGAACTTGCTCAAGAAAGATGGTAAACCCTCTTGGCAATCATTTTGCCAACAGTTGAAGCAATATGGAAAACAATCCTGCCTTGGACACATCAGCACAGCTTTGGGGATGCAGTAGGTGCTTTTCTTTCCCTTTTGTACCTGATCCACCTCAGATCTGTTGAAGAAATGTGTGTAAGCAGCCACGTCAGTGGGACTGATCTTTTGGCATCTGGTTATTTTGCTAAACTCTGACTTCAGGAGGGTGAAAAATCTTTCAATTTATGTTGGAATCCTATGGAAATCAAAAAAGGCCACCAAAATACACCTGAGGATATTTTTATATCCAACATAAATATAGATCGGTTTTTAAGGGTTATCAAGCACTGTATCAGCCTGTTCAGGGCAGCAGTGAAGTCACCATCCCTGGAGGTATTCAGAAGATGTGTAGATGTGGAAAATGGGAATACATTTTAGTGGTGGGCTTAGCAGGGCTAAGTAACAGTTGAACTCGATGCTCATAGGGGATTATTTCAACCTAAATGATTATTAGGTTCTATGATTCTATTCTAAATAAAATCAATTTTAAAAAAAGAAAAAAAAAAAGAAATCCTGTCCTTCACCAGGTACCAAACTGTGTAAGACACCATAATGTAGCAAACACACAGCACACCTCACTGCTTTTTTTTTGTTGACCACCTTCTCTCGTCTATGCTGTAGATTACAGAGCTGAGGTAGGGAGGCACAAAAACTTACTGAGGAGGTAGCTAAAATGAATGGAAATAGCTTTATATCTAGAACAAGTAATAGCTGCATTTATTCAGATTTTTTTTTTTTTTTAACAACAATCTAGAGACAAAAAAAACTCATCCAGAAGGTTGGCACCTTGAATTCGGTATTTTTGTAAGACAGAAGGAATTAATGCCAAAAGCTTCAATTTCAGGTGCATGCTTTGGCCAACCCAAGAATGGGAAGTCTGCTTCATTCTGCTCAAATTGGATCTTTCTCAAGGAGGAAGGCAAAGCCCAAGAGCCAGAATCCCAATTATATAGGGAGTTAAGGAGAGGGCAATTTTATCGTGCTGGTATACTTTATCAATGCCACTGCATATGAGAGTAAAAAAGCTGCTCAGAACTAGCAGGTATTAGAAAGAGCTCCACTAAGCTAAACATTGTTAATACTCCCCAGGTTACAGAGGTAGTGACCAGGATAAATTAATCTTATGACATGCTTAAATTTCTACAGTGTCTCAAGTCTAAGTCATAATATCAGATTATGCCATTGCTTAAAAAAAAGTTTGAGAGGTTGGTTTTCAGAAATTTTCTATTTTAATAAAAGAATAATTATCTATGTTATAACAGTTCAGATTTAGGAAAAAAAATAAAATATGGTATTAATTTGACCATTGATTTTAACAACCAAAGATCTTATGTATCTGCAGTAACCTTCCAAGTGACCCATAGTTAAACTAGTTTCAAAATGACATTAAAATATTAGAGAAACACAGTGTTTTAATAACTGCTGAATTATTCTCATATTGCTATTGTTTATCTAATAGTTAGTTACAGAACTGAATCAAGATTATGGCTTTCAGTGCCAGAAGTTTTATACGTATAAGGTTGTATGCACTGCTCTATCATCCAACATTAAACTTGAAACTGTAATTTGGCTAAATATCAAACATTTGTAGGAAGATCTACAGACCCAGTGCTTAAAGAAACCAAAATCTGATTCTGTAACCCCATCTTAACATGTCAGCTATAGCTAAAATCTTGTATAAATAAGATCATATCTAACATGTTCTCCGTCTGTGTGAAATATCTATAGCCCCTTTCTGTATCCTTAATGCCTTTTCTGACTTTCCATCAAGTTTATCAGAAGATCTGGCTGTCAATTATTCTTTGCTGCTAGATATTTTTTTGCTTGAGAAATCTCTTAAGGGAAATGGTGACTTTATGTCATGTACAGTGGCCGGGCTGGTCCTGAAAATATTGTGTTCGTTGTACAGACATTGCAGAGTTAGTCTATCAAATGCTCAATTCAACATGGCTCAAATTACATGGTAACTTTAGTGAGTTCTAAACTCACTAAATTCCTATCCTTGTGGAAACCAGAAATGTAAGAAGATATGCAGGATCCTTTAATGTTTGGTGTTTTAATTTTGTTTTTGTTTGTGCTTTTGTTTTCGTTTCCCTGGACTAGCACTCAAAGAAGAATAGTATATTGGGGTCTTTTTCATATTAGCCTGATGTATCAGCCCTTTTTTAAACAATTTTATTTCTCCTGATGACTTGGATATCTAAACCTGCAACTTACGTGAAGTTTTATTTTTAGAAAGTACCTCAACCCCCCTATTTTCTTTGCAAGCAGATGTTTAAGTGTTTCAAGAATCTTCTTGTTCTTGAGTGTCAACTCAGAGTTGAGAATGGATTTAAACTCTCTGGACAAAAGATTATTTTCATTATTTATAGCATAGAAGGGAACTGAGAAATTTAAGAAATTTTGGTGTATGTATCAGAAATAATGGTTCTGGTATTGACACTGAAAGACTTAATGTTTGTTAAGAATACTCTCCCTTAAAAGAGATGAAAATCCCAAACCCAACCAAAATAAAACAACCAAACAAAGCCAAACCACTAGCAAATATCCCAAATCCAACAAATTTGTTTTTCAGACTGTCAGTGGAATTTAAAATATCAGATGAGTTTGAAAATCTCAATGTACTTACAGCTATTCTATTCATAAATGTCTTTTCCATCTGGTTTTATAGAATCCCATTGATGAGACTCTTTGCTCAAAAGTTAAAAGGCCTTAGATTTACTGAACATGAAAAACAATCTTAAGGACCGTATTATTTTAAAAAAATATCTCTCGGAGCTTAAGATTCAAAAACATTTGTATACACTTATCTAAAAGTAGCATCTTTTGCAACATGTAGTCTAACTTCTCACTTCTGGTACTTGAACTACATGTACTTAGGCAAAATATTTCTATTCTTCTGAAGGCTGCTGTGATCATGGTGAGATACCAAGCCACTAATGAAGTCAATGAAGACATGCAAATGAATTGTGATTTAGCTCCTGGTGTCTGTATCTGGTGTGTCCCATCCCATTACCATTTCCTTGACTTATAGCATTAATATGATCTGACAACTCCTAATATCAGCTGAAATGACACAATGTAATATGACAACAATGTAAAAGAATACTCTGCTTACAGGCTGGTTCTCTCTCTCTTCATTTCCAATGGGCTCTACATAAACTAAAATAAACCAAACTGATGAGATGCCAGTTTATCACAACTGTTGTGAATGCCTAGAAAAATTACTGTCTACCATTTTACTAATCTGTTCTCATGCAGGTGAGATTAAATACATTTTCAGTAGAGTTATGTAACCTAATTTATGTATTAGGTTGCATATAGCTCCTGTGTAGCCTCAGCACATTAAATTCATTAGAAGATTAACTTGGAAGGATTTTCTTGAGCTTGTGTCTATGAGCAAAGGTTGCATGACTGTGGCATTTCATTTATTCAAAGTTTCTCAATCAACAAATAGCATTGCTCTTAAGATTTTGACTGTCAGGTACTGAGTTGCTGTATACCAGCAACTCCATGAAAAATCTCCATTCTATTATTTTGTCAGTTAATGGGGTTACACTAGAGGATTGGTCTCTGTCCCACAGCTACAATATACTACCAGATAACCTTTTGGGCCTTTTTTGTTGCCCCAATGAAAATTGGCTAGCACAAAAATTAAAGTTATGCTGTGCAATAATGAGGGCTGATTAATGTATGTACATACTTCTGTGTCCATTCCACTTGTTCTCAGAGGGATTTTGACAGAGCAGGTTGTCTCTCTCGAGGGAATAAGGTAGACCTCACTGAGAGCAGAAGCACCTTTAGATCTGAGCTTATTCTATTGAATTGTCTTGGAGCAAAGGCAGACATGCACAGCCTTGCAGTGAAGCATGGGTTTAAATAACAAATGGTGTTGAAAAACTGCTTGATCTTAATTCCCATAAAGTTGTATCAAATTATCTACCGCACATTACAATTCTTTGCCATGAGCTTGAAAGGATAACTGGCTCTCCTCAGGACTAACGTATGCACTGGAACAAACCTCTGGTTTTTTCACGTTATAAAATCTTTGTTTCCTCTTGGAAGCACAAGAGTTTGACCTCTCCAGTAAATAGGATTAAAGTTCTTAGAACCTTGCAGGCATTTGCTAGTTATTACTCACAGCATCCTACTAGGAAGATAAGAAAGTTCTGCTGCTTCATTTTATATCCTGGTAAAAAGCAGGAGCACAGAAAAGCTGAGGTATTTACCAAGGCTTTTGTCTGTATCTCACCTAACACCAAGGACTCTGGACAGCAGGTGCTGAAGTTATGTGGTTATATTGTATTTGAAGGAAATACAGGAAAACATTATCTTTAAAAGACCAAAAGCAGTGAAGCACTTTTTCTGCTTAAATATGAATTATTATATTATTTTTTTATATATTAATTCCATTGTATTGTTTCTAAATGGGAGTATATTTTCTAAATGTTAAGAAAATCTGAAGCTTAACCTTGGAGAATAAACATCATAAATGTTTACAGTCTGCAGTTCTCTGAGCAGTGCTAAAGCTGCCAGATATAACAAGCAATGTTAATATTTCTCTGCCATTTCACACCAGCTGAAATCTCTCCAGTATTTTTGTACTGGGAAATTTTCAGACTTTTTTTACTGAAAGGTTACTTCAATTTCTGCAATTATTCATAAAAACCCACGCTTCCACTCTGATGTTGGGCAGACATACCCCTCACTGCTGCCTGTTAACACTGGTCCTTGGTTCTGATCTGATTCCCTTCCTCACTGAGATTCTTCCTTCTTGTTATTTGCTAGAACTTGAATATGGCATCAAACACCTGATGAAAAACATGAGATTCTGGAAGGAACATGACAGCTTATGTCCTGGTTTTTGCTGGGATAGACTTAATTTTCTTCCTAAGTAGCTGACATACTGCTGTGGGGTTTGGATTTAGTATGAAAACAGTGTTGATAACACACTGATGTTTTAGTTTTTTCCTGAGTTGTGCTAACCCTAAATGCAGCTTCCCATGCACAGGTGCACAAAAGGCTGTGAGGGAGCATGACCAGAACAGCTGACCCAAAGTGGCCAAAGGGATATTCCACACCACAGAACATCATGTTCAGTGTATAAACTGGGAGGAGTTGGCCAACTGCTGTTGGGGATGACCTGGGCATTTGTCAGTGGGTGAGCAGTGGTATTATGCATCCCCTGTCTGTCTGTCTTGGGTTTTAGTCCTCTCTTTCATTATTTCCCTGGTTTTTCTTGTTATTATAATCATCATCATCATTATAATTTTGCTGTTTTAATAATACATTGTTATCATTAGTATTCTTTTTTTTTTTTATTTCAGTTTTAAACTTCTTATCTGAACTCACAGATTTTACCTGTTTTGCCAATTCTTCTCATGCCCCTGGAGGTGGAGTAGAGACAGTGGTTGCATGGTACGTAGTTGCCATCTGAAGTTAAACCACGATGACATTAAATGAGAAATAATGCGGAAACTTCCTTTCTCTTGTGATATGGAACAGCTTTTTCTCCTTATCAGATGCTTCACATCTGTCATAGGCTATTTGATATCCCTGCATCCATCACATACTCTGTCTTAGATCAAATGCCATGCAGTTCACATAATTTCAATTCATCACAAAGCCAAATATGTGTGTGCACTGGGACCAGGAAACACAGGCTAACAAATCCAACTAAATATAGTGAAGTCTTTGACACTTCTGTTGGTCTGTGCTCTGGGAGCAGACAGGGGTTTCACAATTTTCTTTGGTGTGGAAACCTTTCAAAGGAAATTTAATCCAGCTACAGAAAAATGCAAGTACCTGTGGTCATGTGAAGATGCTTTCACCTTTTCATTAACTTACTCCTTCCTTATACTTTGGTTATAGCTCAGGTAGCTCCTGGACAAACACTAAATTTCCTCTGAAGTTTTTCTGGAATTCCATACTGATGGGATTCCCTGGAATGTCTGAATCCACATTTTGGATAGGCAAGACAGGTTTACACCATAACCACTTTTTTAACCATTATATGGGTATTCTACACTGTTATTATTTTTATTTGAATTATTGTTATTTATTTTTATTTGAATTCAATAGTCATTGGCAGGAGAAGATAAGCAATTAGCATCTATTGCCAGCTGAGATTAGGAAAATACTGTTCTGAAGTTCAATAATGTAAACATGAAGCGTCATGTTTTTGAAGTGAGCTGGGGTGCAGCAAGTGCTCCATGATCTTAGCATGAAATGGGGTTCCCAACTTCTTCTCTCCAACAAGAATGGAGCATTTATGGACCTTTGACCTTGAGGGGATTGTGAGGAGTTCATCGGAAGAATTACATGCCACAAAGCCAGATATGATTTATTAATAAACAAGGGTAAAGGAAGGAGATGGCACAATGAGCAAGGAGGGCACTTAATTCAAACAATTTCATTTTTTTAATGTACTGCCTAAATTAATCTGTTTCTAAATCCCACTGTTCTACTACGTTTTTCAAAGAAAAGAAAAAAAATTCCATTTAGAGTACCAAAGTCTTTGTGGTGGTTCCTGAATGCTCTTTTTAAGGAAAACATGTAGTAGATCTTCCTCAGAACTTTGTGTGACTTAAGGGCTTGCCATCCTGTACTTTAACACTCCTTTATCTCAGGCATGAAAATCTGCACATATATAGGTAATGTGGGCCTGGAGATGTAGCAGCTGGATTCAGTCTATTTCATCTGATGAGCTTTTAATCAGCCTCAACATAAAAAAAAAAAAAAAAAAAAGGCAGCACAAAACTGTCAGAACTCAGCAATTATTTGGTTTTTTCAAGTGGCCTGAAAAATGTGAAGTATGTAAATACCGGTGTTATTACCAAAGTCTCGTGTTTATATCTCATTGTTTGTACAACCAAATGCTCATAGGCTTTTGAAATTGCCACTCCTGTGCAAGGTCAGTCTATCATCACATCATCTAATTTTATCCATATGAAAGTTAGTCACTGAAGGTAATTATCTACAGCCAACACAGAGAATGTAGCACCTCTACAGGCAATCCATCCTAAATATCTCTGATATCTAGTCTTGAAAGAAATTAATTGCTCAGTACTGATGCCAGTATCTCTTCACTATAATCACAGGGAATTTAAGCAATTTGGTTATTTAAACTGCCCAAATTTTTTATAACCAAAGTTGAGCAAAATAAATGGTCTTTAAGGCAATTTGTCTTCCAGGGAGAGTTTGAGATTCCACTTGAACTACGTGAGGTCTAGTGATTAGCAAACGTTCTTAGCATTCTCTGTGGAATTTTCCCTGTGGAAAGCCATGTCCATTTGGGCCATTGAGGGTATAAGCTTTAGAGGGAGCTTTGTTGAAAATAGCCCTCAGAACCTACAAGGAGGGAGGGATGGATTCATGCATGAATACATGGATGCTAAAGGCTGTTATAAAATGAAACAGCTAATTGAGTCTGGAGCCTTTGAGGGTTTAATGGTGATAAACAACACCCAGGAATAGAGCAGTAATTTGAACATGACAAATTTTGGAGGTTTCTTTGATGTGTGATAGAAAGTAATTTGAATCAGCATGAGAGTCTGAATCAAACAACGCAAGCCCTACCATAACCCGCTGGGGCTGGCATTCTTCTGGCTCGATAAAAGGTTTCTCAAGGCATTAAGTAAAGTCCATAGGGGGTGGGAACATAAACACAAACAGAAGCCACCAAAATGTTAACTCCAGTTTTCTCTTCCATCTCATTTGTCTTTCTTTTCCCCAGAATGAATTTGTCATGAGGTAGTTAACATAAAAATGCTTGTTTAAATATATATATATATGTACACACATACATACTGGACATCTAGCAAAGTTTCTAGGGTGGAGCACTTGTTAAGGTAATTTTTCACTGACTTGTAACAAGCTTGGACACAAATATTTTACAAATGGGACAATCTCCTATTTAAACACCATGGTTTTGGTCACACCAGTGTAACTCAGGTTCAGCATTCTCTGACAAAGCGAAGTTTGCAGCTCATCCCTGGCAGGGTGGAGCTGAGGTGGAGGGAAGTTCATCCATCCCCATGCACAAACCTGGCTTGTTCATCGAGATCAACGTGTGCCATTGCCAAGAGGCATCTTTTGGGGTGGCTCTTCTTTCCAGAAACACAGCTTTTGTCACATAAGATGTTGAGTCATATCAGCTGCAGCTGCCACTCCACACACTAAGATGATAGCTCAAGTAGAAAGCTTTAGCTGCTGAATGCTGCATCAGAACAGCTCAGCTTTAAAGCCTTGAGATTATTTAGAGCCACTGTGTTTGGAACCTTTAGGGGAAGAATACCAGACAAGTTAGATCACTATGAAAAGTGATCACTAGGGACTACAGTACATAATAAGGTATATAAATAAGTGTCACACAAAAGTGCCGTAGAAAAATGAAAAACAAAGTTTGCAACATTCTTCCACATAATGGCTTTATGGAAACATTACAACATTACACAAAGCTCGGAGTACAATACGAACCCCTGCAGACTCTGAAATGTGGTAAGCTGTAGGGTACAGGAACACACAGAGCAGCAAAAGCAAAGGTTTAATGGTATTTTAAATGTTATGACTACACAGAAGGAGAAATCTGTGATCTAATCCTTTTCAGAATTCTTTGTGCATGGCAGAATAGGCGGGGACTCTGATGCTGTCCTCTAAATCCAGCTGTGACCGAAGAAAGGCTGGTAAGGGCAGCAGTAAAGGGAGAGAGTTTGCAAAGGCAGGGCTTAGGATATCATCCAGGTCTGCACAGCTGTTTTTCAGTGTGCTTCTTATTGCAGTGCACCGCTGGCATGTGCATACATTTCCATTTTGAGAGACCCCCATCCTTGTGCAACAAATAAATTTTGCTTCCAAAGGAAGGAAGACTGAAAGACTTCAATGGTCAGACTCCATGAATTTGCCTTGAACTGAAATTCACTTCCACGGGAGGTCTCTGGAAACCTAAAGGAAAGGGATTTGGTTTTTAAAGTAGGGTGCTTCTAGGTTAAAAGAAGTCAGTGAGAGATTTAAAAGTATTATAAAATTGCTCAGGCTTCTGTGGAGTTTCATCAGCTGAGATTCAGATAGCACCGATATAAGGAAAATAATTTAAAAATGGATACTAACTTCTGCTGGACAGGTCTGCCTACTTTGTCTTGTAACCCCTGGGTTTTACCCTATGAATCAGATGGGAAAACAGGAGAGGTTTCATCACATGAAAGGGTCATGGACATGCGTTTAATATGCTAATATTTTCTTTCAACATAGTTGTCCTTTTACAACTGACAGATAACCAAAAATGTTCTTGTTTTAATTAACGTGGCCTTCTAATTATTCTTTTTTGCACATCTTGGAAAATTTTCTCTTGAACACACATATCTCAAGCTTGAAAAAAGAAAATTCAGATTAATGAAAAACATTAAACAAACTAGAAAAGGAAAACAAAACAAGGAAACTAAAATACATATTTAAAAAGACATTTATTTTATTGCCTTGAAATAAACCTTTGTCATAAGTTGTCTTATTAGCCAGCTGTTTTGTTAACTGAAATATTGATCAGGCCTGTCACACTTTATTTGTCAGGAACAAGAGAAGGTGCTGACCCTTTCAGGAAATTTTAGTGACAGGTCTGTAATTTGATAATCACTTGTTCAGAAAAGATTTCACTTTGTTCCCTGATGTAAATTTGGGCTACTTCATTTCCTTTGATTTTTTTTTTAAGTTTCAAGTTTAGTCTTCTGAAAACTTCAGAGTTAGATAAAGAAACACAATATGATTATTGCTTTTTGAGAATACACTATATAGATTTTTTTCTCTCTTTAGTTAGAGTGACTGTGCTTACTGATGAGAAGCTATTTATCTTTTTTCTCCAATTTCTCATTATATGAGAAAAATGCCCATAGAAAAATCCTGCCATTTTGCCTTTTTTTCAGATTGGAACTATAACTTGCAGCCATTCCCAACTGCTTTTTTTACACAGAGTAAAGGGTCACAGAGTCATGCAATGGTTTGGGTTGGATGAGACATTAAAGGTCATTAGTTCAAACTTCTCTGCCATGGCCATGGACATTTCCATGAGACCAGGTTACTCAAAGTGTTGTTTAACCTGGCCTTGAACACTTCCAGGGATGGGGCATTCACAGCTTATCTGGGCAACCTGTGCCTGCGCCTCAGCATCCTCACAGTGAAGAATTTTTACCTAATATCTCTTCTAAACCTGCCCTTTGTCACTTTGAATCAAGTCCCCTTGTCCTATTGCTACATGCCCTTGAAAATATTCCTCCCATCACAACAGGTTGTTTTGTGGAATTGGGCATTTCCCATCTCGAAGTGACTGAGAAACTGAACAAGCACCTCTCATGGGTTTTTCAGATACCCAAGAGGCCCAGATTCAGTTTCCTGCTTCTCAAGGACTTTAAGATAACCAAATCACCTGTTTGTTCTTCTTCACTATCAGCACTTGGAAATGCTTGGGAATAGAACAGTACATCCTGCAGAGTAGAAAAGCTTCTCTCTCAAATTTTTGAGTAGTCAAATAACTAAGTTAGGCAATCCTTCTGTAATTATTTTGTACCATTAAATGTTCTACCCATCAGAATTTAATTGTTGTAATTAACAAAAGAAGTATTCTTCCTCTTCTCTCTATGTCACTGAAATGATCTTCTGCATGCCATTACTTGGCATCGTTCACTGACTTGAAGACTGTGTGTCTTCATTTGATGAACAAGGCTGTCACCTTTCCTGGATTTTTCTTTCTTTTTAGCATGATCAAAAGTAGTAAAATATCTTTCCCCACTACTACAGTACAGCACTCATGCTCAGAGGTTACACACGCCTGAACAGCTACTTCTGCAACAAACTTCATTTTCCTCTCAGATGAGCTACATTGAAACCAATTGGCTAAAAAGAGATTTGATGTTGAGGCATGTTATTAATCTAGCCCCAAAATGAAGGGGATATTAGTTTGCCATTATACTGTTTAGTGTTTTATCACAAGTAGTGTATCCATTCTCTTCAAGGGAAGTATCCAAAATGGTGTCACAGAACATTTTACACAAATCCTGCCACATCTTCCAGAGTGGAGGTTCAGTTTTTTACAATCCTATGTCAATCTTGAGATGCTGCTGTTTTTCACTTACTTAGGTTTTTTAAACCTGGAGTTCCCACGTGGTCACTAATGAGTTAATTCTGTCCTCAGAAGGATTATCTGAGACCTATTTTACTGTATTCTAGCCTTCAGAGATTAAGCACAAGGCCACATAATTCCCTCCTAAAATAAGGTGAAATGTCAAATCCATTTCACTTGAATTCACACCAAGAAAAATTAGGTTTTTAGGCCAAGATGAGGTTCCTTCTATATGTATTCAGCAGAGGGAAGCTATTTAGAAAAAAATTGCCACCTGAGTATTCACAATAATGAACATGACCAGACCTTCTCAGAATGTATCTGATTTCTTACTAAACATAGGCAGAACCTGAATCAGAATCAGACACAGAGTCACACATGATATCCTGACTTGGAAGGGGCATATCAGGATCATCATCAAGTCCAGCACCCAGCCCTGCACAGCTCCATCCCCAAGGATCACACCATGTGCTCCACAGCATTGTCCAAACACTTCTTGAACCCTGTCAGGTTTGGTGCTGTGACCACTTTCCCTGGGGAGCCTGTTCCAGTGCCCAGCCACCCTCTGTCACTGTGTGAAGAACCTTTTTCTAATATCCAGCCTAAACCTCCCTTGGAACAACTTTAGGCCATTCTCTCAGGTCCTGTTACTGGTGACCACAGAGAAAGATCAGTGCCTGCCCTTCCTTTTCCCTTCATGAGGAGTTTTCAGATTTCAAGGGTCTGAGGTCCCCCTCAGTCTTCTGAATCATGCCTAGCTTTAGAAACCTTGAAAAGGTAAGTCCCAAACTTGCTGACAAATATTTCCTTATCCAATTCAAGAGACATCAAAATAGCATTTTTCACATCTAGAAAGTATCTGTAATTCCATGGCAACCTCTTCTGCCAGAACTCTGGATTGACATCTCATCTGTCTGTCTGATGTACACCTTGTTGCAGTTTTGTTATTGCCTCTGTAGTATCCTCAGAAGCAGTTTAAAACTCCTTTCATTCACACTGAAGCAAAGCAGGTGTAATTCAGTGAACAAAGAAATAGCTCTTCGTGCAACAGCAGAATTAGCTATTTTTGAAAACAAACTATGACAGGAGTATCAGGCATGTCATGTATATATCCTCTTAAAGACAGGGATGAAAAGGCTAAGGAGAAAAGGAAAAAGCAGAAAAACTGTGTCACTTAGGAAGGAGTTGGCCAAGAATTTTATCTGCATGTTTCAGTAAGTGGTTTTTTTTTTTTTCCATTTCATTTTTCAGTTAGGCAAAATAGTGCTTTGGTTTTACCATTTTTTAAACTTATTGCATGATAACAGTATTTCTTCTAAGAAATTAAAGGTTTCAAAGAAGCCTCCTAAAATATAGAGGATCACTGCTTACAGCTAGATGTAGCAAGACTTGCTGAAGTTGATATTTTTTAAGGTGATGCAATGTGATGATATTCTGACTCATCTGTGGTAGCTATAGGACTGTTCATATTAGTATTGAGTTCACTCTTCCCCTGTGTCAGTGGAATCTTTTCCTCCTCCTTTACTTTAGATAAACTTCACTTGGTTTACCATTTTGTGTAGTTTTATTCCTGGATGTGGCCCTAACAATAGATATTAATTTTATAACCTAGGTTTTATGTATGAGACACCCCCCTCATTACTGCTACTTCAGGTCTTCTTTAATATTTTTTAAATAAAAGTCCACTGTCTCCTGAGTACAACCTGATGCCTCAACACCGTTGTTCTGAGTAGTTTTATCAACCATAGGTGGTGCTGTGCTGTAATTCTTTGATTATGTTGTTTTTTTAAGTAGCTAAAAGAGGCATAGAGGCCACCAAGAATGAATCAGTGGTTACAGTTTTCAGAAAAAAATAATAAAATAAAAATAAATTGGATGGGATAAGTTCAAAACAAACTCAGTGGGTGTTCTGGTGTACTTCTGAATTCTCAACTTCTTATACTCTTTTTTTATTTTTATATTATATATTTTTAAGTTTCTGTGTATTTCTTTGCCAACACCTCTGGCTGTACTTTTAATTCTGATACTTACTAGGTAGCCTATTTGGTAGATATCTCACAGCTTGACACCTTAATTTACTTTGTTTAGGTGCAGAAAAGCATCATCATAGAAGCTTCTATTCATATTTAACTTTGTTGATATCTGTCTTTTTGTTGATCTGTACTTACTATCCTTCACTCAGTACATCCTTCTGAAGTTCAGCCAGAGACAGACTTGAAATCGTGAAATGGATTATTGAGCCAGAATCTGGTCTGAACTTCTCCAGCTAGGAGGCCAGGGGGATTTACCAAGCAAAAAGTGCACATATTTACCTGAGTCTGAGTCCTTTTGAAACTGCTCCTTTTCGGTATGATGCTGAGCTAGAAATGTCCTGGGAAAGGCATTTCTGACAGGCTTTCTGTTTTAGTTTGGCTGAAAGGGTGTGGAAGCATCCTGTCATAAGGTATCACTTTCAAAATTAGTGCAATTACTATAAATAAGAATTTTAAAAATAAAAATGTTCTTTTTTTCATTCCTACCCCTACCCCTGCATGTTCTCTTTAGATTTGATTTTTGTCCCAAGATTAATTCATTATTGTGCCTTAAAACCAATGCGTCCTTCCCTGTGTGTTGCAGGGAAAGAAAACCTTGCTCAATTCATGTGGTTAAAATCAAATCAGTATCAAGGAGGTTTGTCAATTCATTAATGACACATCATTATCTTGCAATCAGTGAGCTATACAGTCAGGATCAATTCAGCAATAACACAAATAAACCACAACATCTGAAACTTGCAAAATGCTAACCAACACCTACGCTTTTTGAGACATCCTCCCATAACTATTGCCCAAAAGTTTTAATCACACCCACATGCACCTATGCAGAGAGAGTTATAGAATCACAGAATGATAGAATTGCTTAGGCTGAAACAATTAAGATTATCAAGTCAAACCATTAACCAAGCACTGCCAAGTCCACCACTTAACCATGTCCCTAAGCACCACATCTACCTGTCTTTTCAACACCTCCATGGATGGTGATTCCACCAACTTCCCTGGGCTGGATGAACACAATTTCTCGCAAGGCACTGTAGTTAGAAGAACACATCCCTTTTCTCAGAGGTGTTTTCCCCATTTTCACAACATTCCTGTTGGAGATGTGCTGGCTGTACCCCTGTGGGTACCCACATCAGTACCTGCAGTCCCTAAATTCCCACCTGTGTGCACTGAAACATGCACACACTGCCTGTGGGTCTGTCCTTGCTGTCCCTGCACTGCTAGGTAGGAAAAACACCTGATGCTCTTATCTTTCCATTTTTTTGTTGGGTTGTAAGCAGGATTCTTGTACACACCAGTTGACTCTTCCACCACTGCATGTTGCACCACAGGGCATGTCCTTGGGAATCCTGCTAGGTGCTCAGCTAGGCTGTTTTGTGGCAGTGAGCTCCACATGATCACTACTGATCAGTTATTTACTTTTCCATCTTTTGTTAGGTATAATCAAAGAAAATACACAGTGCTTTGTCAAAAATTCCCTGAAACTCCCTCCAGATATCACCCTGTGAGATCTGAATTTACAGAGAATGTCTTTGTTTAATAAAAAGGGAAAAAAATCTTTTAAAAACCATTTATTTTAAAAAAGGGAATATCTTAACTCCTTTTTTCCTTTGCTTCCTGCCTGGTTATGTATCTTCATTCATTTTCCTCTTGAAAACACAGGGAAAGGTCCAAGCACTTTTTTAATGCAAGAGCTTAATAAACACCAGCTGGACTCCGGAGAAGCTCTATTTTGATTTTAAAAAATATTCATTATGGACATCCCTGCAAATGTCATGGACAACTATAATACTCATGTTTTTCTGCTTGAAAGAAAATGCACTGATCTGAAAAGCAAAAATTCTATGATTGGCACTCTAGTGAGCAGAGCCTATGTTGTACTTCTGTTGTCTTTGTTGTGGTTGCCATCATTATATATGAGTGTTTAGCAGCTAACTGATGGGCAAAGTTCTCTTCCAGATAAGATAACTTTTATGTGGAGATAGTAGCCACAAATCCCATTCTGTTTATTATAGAAGATTTTAATCAAGCCAGGAAACCTCTTGATTCATTTACTCATGAAGTAGTTCAAATCAGTGCTGATGTTTCCTCGAAGTGCAGTCAGCCTGTTCATCTCCAATGAAAGGGTTTTTTTTTCTTGCCTGCTGTATGACTTATGCTTAAATAGTTAGAAATTATTCCAGCAGTTGCTGAGGCACCTAGAATGGAAATCTCTAAGGTATTTTAAGCCTTGTGTATGAATTGCTTGGAAGAGCAGAGTTCACTGACAGCCAGGGGAGCAACAGATATGTTTATGGCTCATCTTGATACATGGGGGAGGTCAGTAACTAGCTGAGACTGTACATTATTTTCTTCCATTCAGCAATATATGCAATGAAAAACAGCAGTGCAGCGTAGAGGTGAAAAATGCACATGTCACCATAACTGCACTCTTCTGTGGAATAGTGAGGGAAGGATTCTTAGGTGCTGGAAAAGCAAGAAGATAGGGTGAATAATACAGTCCTTACAGGAAGGTATGTGTTGCAATGGTAACAAAGTGTTGGTGCTACAGAAAAAGTCTTCAAAGGCATCACCTGCAAATATGAACTTGAGCAGGAGCATGTGCAAAGTCTGATGTACACGAGTTCTATTTGGAATATCTAGAAAATTAGAAACTTCTATTAAAGTGAATCCTCTTTATGTATATATACTGGATGGGAAAATATCAGGGAAGAAGAACTAGAACCACAAGTTAAATTGGTGATAAACTGGACATAACTGAGCTGAATAAGCAACTATGTAAAAAAAAACAGACAGTAGAAAAAAATCTAGACCTGGAAGAGTAAGGGAGAAATTACCTCTGAACCAACTTCAAGACCTAGTTTATGTTCCCAAAAAAGATTCTGTAAATTAGAGTGTGCAAAGAACCGGAGTGACCAAAGAGATTTCTCTCTGTTATGCATATCTAAACTTTTCTTACAAATTTACACTGAATGGAAGCCAAACCTTTGATCTGCTGATCTGCTAATCTTTTGCTAGCAACTTTGTCTGAAGGAAGACAGCATGAAGGAGAGATTCATATGGGTACCTTGTGTGTGACAACCTTCAGAGAAGTGCATTTTCTTTCCTTGTCTTCTTTGGGATCTGCTGGGATCATAAACATATGAATTTTCACAGACTCACAGTTTAGACACTGTCTGTCTTGCTGCCCATCTTTTGCATTTCCAGGCACTAGATATCAAGCAAGACAATGTAAACATAAGCAGTGCAATGCAGTGTAGTGGAGTGGAGTAGAGAAAAATATAAGGGAAGGACCTAGGGATCTGAAGTCCCACTTTTTATCCTAGTCTTCTGACAATTTTGAGGCCTACTAAGATGTGCAGACTATTAGAAACTCACAATCCCAAGTCTTCCAATTTTTTTCACCTATATTTTTGTAGCGCACTCTTGTCTATTGAGCTGGGGGATACTTTCCTCACTTTCAAATGCCTTTTTTACCACTTAACTCAAGCTACTCCTCTTTTCCTCTCCTCATCAGGAGATGTTAAGTTGATGTTCTGAAATTTTTATGCAATTGCCAGCCAATTACCTTTACTTGTTCTAAACCTTTTTCCCCACCTACATTCCTTTGTCTTTTGTTATTATTCTTATGAGACAGCGATCATGTCTTTTTCGTCGTATCTGAAGAGAACCTCCTAAAGATATAGCACTAGAAGAATAGTCATTATTGAGGATGAAAAGATGAAGTAAAATTGTCCAAAACAATTCTGCACCTTAGAGCCAATTGGGGTCATCTCAGCTTTCTCAGTCACCTAGAAAAACTTATCCTCTATGGATCTTTGTGGAGAAAAAGAAGAAAAAGAGGCATCAGGTCTGTTTCTTTCAAACAGAAATTTCCAGATTCTATTTTTTGCTATGTTCACTGTCTCCCTTCCTTGGCCATGCCATAGCATATTTACCTGCCTAGGTGGTTGTTTGTCTAATATAAAATCACAGCATATCTAGGAACCTTTTTTCCCCCACATTTATATGATAAATATTTGCACGTGTATTAAAAATGAAATCTCTAAATCGTGCAAAACATGCAAAAATAATTTTTGATCTGTTTACACAATCAGCTAGCATATTGCTAATAACATAATCACATTGAACAGCATCTCTAAACCTCCAATAAATTTGGCTTTTGGAAGAGAAAGTGTACTAAGAGATTATTCTTCTCATAGATTTATTCATTATAGAACAAAGAAATATACAATTAATAGAATAGTTTCTTTAGGGTACAAGGATTCTTCCACATATCTAGAAAATTTGCTGTAGTGATACAATTTATACAAAGATTGGACTTGTGTAGATTTTGGGGGGTTTTCAGCATCTTAGGTTTTCCATGTTTCTCTGAAATTTTATTATTGAAAAATAATTTTATTTAACCTTTGTTTTGGGTTTTTTTAAGTTACATATACTTGTACCAACATCTCTCAAATATTCAGCAAACAACTGTTTTCAATCATAAGCCATCACAGTTATATTGATTATCTAGCAAACTGTATACTCTTTCCACTAGGGACTATATAATTTTTCCCCCCCTTCTATATACAGGACATGGATAATTTCTGAACAATACTTCCAGTTCCACAGCATTTCAAGTTTTAGAAACCCTTATTAGGAAAAACATTTTAATCTTGAGGTCTTCCTCCAAGCATCTCTAATACTAACATTGCTGCATCAGTTTGCAGACACTATGGCAACAAGACCTAAACTTTTCTGTGATGACCTATTCTATAATAAACTACCAACAGAATCAGACATAGAATTCAAAGGAACCTTATTCACACTTTCCCCATTTCACATTCTAATCCTTGTAAAGAACTGAGTAGAACACAATTCTTGTGTTTATCAACAACAGCATCTAGTTTTGAACAGCTATTAAAATGTAGAATTTTCTCAAACATATAATCTGTCACTCTGAAATAAAACTATGCCAGTCTCTTGGCTGACATCTCAAAAGATATGCACAAATAAATTCAATGGAAGCACCACAGGTTTATTATTCCTAGTTTTAGGGCAAGTTTAAGCAAAAAAAAATTCTATTAGTTTTACTTCAAGAAAGGCCACTCAGAGAGGCTAAAAATCACTTATTTGGTTTTTTTTCCTTTTTTGTCCTTTTTTTTTTAATTATAGCTCAGAAAGACATGCAGGAGGAGAAAAGGCACAGAGCATAAATATGGTTATCTTAAGTTCACTTAAAATTCTCTGACAGGAATCCTCTGCCATTCCTCAGTTCTTCTTAAAGGACTTCTTGAAGTGCAAACCCAGTCACTCACACCCACTGTATCTAGACCCCGATCTCCCTGCAGCCATGCAGTTGCTGAACTGTCCCAGGGGCACAACAAACCAAGCCAGCATTTCAGACCCTTGAAGCTCCCTGGCCTCTCTACAGAACAGCATTTGTGAAATGTTCAATTTAATAACGGTGACCCATCATGTGCCACTGTGGCACCTGACACCCCTGGAAAATGCAAATTCACATCTCCCTCGTAGAGGGGAGAAGTGGGCATGAAAGGTAGGGCTACTGAGAAATGTAGCATAATTGAATACCCTTTAAAAGACAAAACTCCTTATAACATTACTTAGGCAGTAATTTTGATTCAAATAATGTCAGTAGCATTATTTAAAATCCTTTTAGATAAGAACACCCACCCCCGCACTCATCTCTTCGTCAACTGACACCTGTCAAGAAGAAACTGTGGGGGGAAGGACTGCTCTTTAAAAGGAATTTGAATAATGTTAATACATTGCTCAAAAATATTTGGCAGACACTTTTCTTCCTAGCAGCTCTCTCTTTGACCTACATGTGCTTATGCAACACCCTTGAAGAAGAGCAAGGAAAATATCTAATACTTCAGTTGGAGTTAAAAATTTCTTTTTATTTTGAGAGAATGAAAACCAGTGGTTAAGAAATGTTAAATTATTTAAGTTTTCCTGAAAAAAATAAAGCTGTATGAATGATACAGTATGTTATAGATTGTGAAAATACTGCATTTAGAATCACATAATGACAGAATTTATTAGATTGGGAAACATTTTTAAGATCATTGAGGACAAGCATAAATCCAGTACTGCTAAGTCTACCACTAAACCATAGTAGCACCCATGCCGTACATTCATTTATTTTAAATCTTTGGGTATATTTAGGGGTTTCAGCTCAATGGGAACCAACAGGCAGATGTTACATGACCTTCTAGACACTGTCCTGACACACTACCTGTGTTGCATAAGTGACAATACAAGCCCTCTGTTGGTCTCTGTGTGTTTGGCAGCAGCCACCTCACATTCAGATCCTGGCTTTGTCTACAGCAGAAGCTGCCAAGAGAGCAGAAATGTGCCAGGTGTATGGGTATGTGATGTAGAAAAGAAGGGTTCACATTTGTACTTCTTTCCTTTCTCATTGCCCTCTTTTATGAAAAAGAATGTATGAGTAGCCATTTCCTATCCCATCAATCTCTGCCAGTACACTGAATATCAAAATTGTAGCGACTCATGCAGTCTGGGAAAGATAAAGTGAACATATACTACTTTGACTTTATCATTGCTCTGTAATTCAATTGCCTGTGTTTTTTTCATTCTCTTTGGTTTTGACCTTCCTGATCTCATAGAAATATAAGCTTACATTGTCCAAGTGCAGGTATCTGAAGCTCTCTCAGTCAGAACAGATAAGGAAGCAGCCATTCAGTACTTCTGAGTGACCAGAATGGCTTAGTTTTATGTTCCAGTGATTACAATCCCTAGTGGTGAATTAAGACTTCTTGACTTGCATCTGTATAAGCACTTACAATAAGGTAGTCCCTGTCCCTTTGTAGAGAAAATGGACAACATTAAAGAGAAATGTTTGATAAATATTTAGATTTTGGCTCTCGACACAGAGGAATTCCATCATACAAAGAAGCTGCCACCACACAAGACCTACATAGGATTATCTCCTCAACTATTTTACTTCAGGATTCCCACAAAATCAAAGGAGAAAACAGGGCATATCTAGAGGGAGGTTGATCTTAAGGTGTCCTATATCCCTAAGGTTGTTCAAGTGAGCAGCCCTGTTTCTCTACAGCAGTTGAAAGCAGAATCTAAAGAAATAACTGTAGATACAAGTATCTGCTCTACAGGCATTTAAAAGTTAGGAAAGATAAACTTCTCTCGTTGGACATCACCAACTTCCTGGTAGCTCTCCAAGGATGTATACTTACACCATGGCAAATGTGCATAATTCAAGAACAATTATACTGCCAATGAATCCATGACATTGTAGTCCAAAGTAGACATAGATATCTGCATGAACAGGTACCTCAGAACACTGTAAATCTTCCCATGGTGTTTGATTATAACAGAGGCATGGATGTTTAAACCAAGAACAGATAGCACAGTAAGAAAATTGTAAGTGCTTTGTATCACTTCTCTTAAAGACATAAAATTGGCATTGTCATCATTAATAGAAGCAAAACCCAAGGAAAAAGACTGGAAACCACTGAAGTAGGACAACCTTTTTACAGTGAAATCAATTAAGTACATGCTGCTCTCTTAAAATGCACCACTTCATTTTAAGGAGCTTAAGGTATGAATAACAAGGCCATAAAATGTTAATAACTATAATAACTGTAGCTTCTACGATATTTTTTAACTGTGCAGAACTGTAATGTGACAAGGAACAATAAAAAGAACTTGCAGACGTTACTTGGGTTAGGAAAGGTTGAGAGATTTTACTGAGAAAGCTCTGCTCTTTCACCTCCTTGACCTTGAATGAATTAAGGTCCAGAAAAGTGAAGTGACCAGGTAGTTTTTTCAAGCCACGCCTTGGGAATAGCCATCATATTTATTTTGTTAATGCTGTTTATATTACTGTAATGCCTAGAGCCCTCGTCATGAGCTGTTGTGCTAAGCACTGAAAAATACAGATTAAAATGACAGTCTCTGTCTCTCAGAGCTTGCATGTAAAGTGTAAGGCAAGAGAAAACAGCCTCATGCAAAGCGACAGGACAACAGAAGGAAACATTTTCTTTCTTGGTCAGCCTGATAAGCAATGGCAAATTTTTTGAGGGTTTTTTCTTTTTCAGCAGGCTCAATGGTAAAGGATTTGCAAGAAAGTAGAGCTTTGTGAAAGATTTTGGAAGGCCCCTGTCAGAAAAAGAGGCTGTCTGTTAGGGGTTCAAAAATGTCTTTTATACATCTGGAAGCAGTTTGAAGGAGATAGGACACTGAGCTGTAGATCTGAGCCAATCCAGAATGAGAAAGGTCCTTTGGAGGAGATATGTAAAGAACAGAGCCAAGGGAATTTGGACCCATCAGAATCAGTGAAGGGTAAAAATATTTTCAGATATACTGCAAATGGATAGCAAGCCAAGGAGAACAGGATGTGATTTCTGAAAGCTTGAAAAATGTTCAACATTCCTTCTCTGCTCTGCTGCTTGTGAGCACATATCTAATAGGAAGTAGAGGCGTCTTCAGAATTATTCATTACTGCTTCAGTCAAAGTCATAGAAAATACAAGAGACTCATTCTGCCTTTGAGAATCACCTGTCCAGCACAAGAGAGAAGCACCTGCAACATTCCCTCTGGATAGGTAGTTTCACCAAACGTTCCCTCTGGATGGGTAGTTTACAATCTCTGGTGGTGAATTAAGACTTCTGGGCTTGCATCTGTATAAGCACTTAGAATAAGGTAGTCCCTGTCCTCTTGTCCCCCAGATTCACATTCAAGGTTTTGGGGGTTGCTGAAATTGATAGCCCAGTTAAGGTGAGGAACTGGACCTCCATGTCCACAGGTCCAACCAGGAGCAAGTCTGGGCATGTGCCCCCAGTAGGCACGTGCCTGGTCATGTGAAACAGCACATTCTGGCAAATTCAGTGTTTACATGAACATAAACAGCACCAATGGCCTCATTCTGTTCTCTGGCAGGTGGAAAGCCCATTAGCTGGAAAAAAATATTTATGTATAGATATATACAATATGGATCCATCCAGTAAGGGGACTCAGACTGGCCAGTAGCTGACACTGGATCACCAGTTTCCCATTTCCCAATCCCTCCGGCAGCCATCTCATGGAATCTTGGAATCATGGAATCATAGAATGGCTTGGGGTGGAAGGAGCCTTCATCTAGTTCCAACCCCCATGCCAAGGAATCCCTTGGTCAAGGGACACATTCCACTTGACCAGGTTGCTTAAAGGCCCATCCAACCCAGCCTTGAACACTTGCAGGGATGGGGCATCCACAGCGTCTCTGGACAAACTGTGCCAGGTCCCATCACACTCAGCTGTCACACCCCCCTTACACATACATCCCACCAGGTTATAACCACTTTGCTCTACTCACCAGTTAGCCTGACTTGACATTTACTGGTGTTGGCACACTGCCATATGCCCTTGCACTTGCTCCAGTTGCTGGCACCAAAAACACAAAGCTCCAAAATCAACAGTTGTTTCTGATGACGCTAGACCTTGTTCTGCTCAGGGCTGCTGCAAAGCAATATTTACAGAAACCTTTGCAAAGGCAGTCCTAGAAAATCAATCCATTGTTGCATTCTTTCCTCTGGCAATGAGAAAACTAAATTTCCTATTATGACAAAATTGTACTTTTTGCCTGAGAAACTATGACAAAGGATTAGGAAGCTGGTGTTTGCTGCTTATCCTCAAAAGCACCTAAGACTGCCGCTCCTATCAGCAAAAAAGAAAAAAGTCAGCACAGAAGGATCTGTGCACAATGCAATCATCTTCCATTCAGAGAACACAAGATGAAGAGTCAATATATTGCTTGCACCACCACCTTTTTGCACTGCTGAGTTGTTGTCACAGTCTGTGAGGCCTAACTTTCCAGAGGAAGAGGGCAATGGTGCCCTGCCCTCCTTTGGGACGTGTCTCTTCTGGGAAGCAAAAGAAAACAAAAACTATACTTTCTCAGGTGCAACAGTAAGCAATGCTGTTTCCACTGTCACCTCCTGTTGGGCAATGTGGTCACAGGAAAAAGGATAGATCAGCAAAGCCAGGGGTTTTCCATGGCACATACTCAGTTCATAGAATCATGGAATTGTAAAGTGGTTTGTGTTGGAAGGGACCTTTAAGATAATTTTGTTCCAGCTCCCTGCCGTGGGCAGGGACACCTTCCACTAGACCAGGTTGCTCAAAGCCCCATCCAGCCTGGCCTTGAAAACACTTCCAGAGATGGAGCATCCACACCTTCTTCAGGCAACCTGAGCCAGAGCCTCATCATCCTCACCCTAAACTTAGTGTAGGACAGACCCTGTGCCAGTTCCTCTAAACGACCTTTAGAATTATGGGATCCATAAGTTTGGAAAAGTCCTCCCCAATCATCAAATTCAACCTTTGTCTGAACACCATCATGTCAACTAAACCACAGCACCAAGTGCCACATCTTGTCATTTCTTGAACACTTACACTTTACAGGTTTTGCATCTTAGAGCATGGGCAGAGGTGGCCCATGGCCATGCTACCTCACCATAGGGCTTAGCCAGTATTTACTTAAATGTGGCAAGCACTGGGATAATATTTTTGTGTATAGCACAGGCAGAAAAAACTGATATCTTCACTGTTTTTGTCCATGTACCTTTTAAAGATTTTTAATCTTTCACGAATGACTGCATGCTAAATATCTTGGCAGATAGATTAGTTACATGCCAACCCAAAGAGAAGTAATCATCTCTTTCTCTAAGAATTTGTTTGCATGGGAGATTGCAGGAAATTAATTCCAAATTAATTTTTAATGGTTTAATGAAGCAATGTAAATACATATTATTAGGAAATCAATGTGTATATGAATTAGCTTACTTAAACCACTTTACATCAGTATAGTTATGTAATTTGGATATGTTTTCATGATTTTTGCTGCAGACATGAGGCCCAAGCATTTTAGAAGTGACAGATCTCTTTGGACCATCAAAAGCCATGCTCCAAAATATTAAGAATAGATATAGTCAGAAATGTTTCTGTTGAAAATTCCAGTCTGTATGTAAAGAGAAAAATTACAGAAAGCTGTTTTGGGACACAAAATCTAAATACAGAAAAATTCCAGTTCTCAAAAAAATTTTCTAGTTTGAGGCTGTAAGCCCTTAAAATAAAATGTATTTTGTTTCTTTGTTTTGTTCTTTTGTTAAAAATTTATATTGCAAGAGGCTTTCAATTAAAAAGAAAGTATGGTAATTTTTAAACCGTTTTAGGCCACATAATTCATAAATCAGAATGAAATTCTTTAGAAGACAAAACTCAATCTTTTTACCGTTATTCTACCATCTCTATTCCTGGAACCACTTAAGTCAATGGCTCTGACCAGTTAGAGGAGATTTCAGGACAAATTCTAAGATCTGTACCTAGATACCCTTCAGTATTCAGGCAGCATTGCTCCCAGGTTTTTGTTTCTCATGTGTTTACTGCAGAACCAAGTGAAAAAGACACATCTCCTTCCACTGTGCTGAAATACCCATCAAGCAGAGGAAAGCTTTAAGGATCCATACCCACATCTTCCCACTTTGAATTCAGAACGAGGAAAGTGAAGTTTCATAAAGTCCTGCAAATTATTAACTGTATGTCAGCTGAGAACAGTGAGAGGGCCGGTCCTCACCTCTGAAAACTCCAGGGGAAATAAAATAGAGGGGAAAAAACAAGCATGCAAATGTGACAATAAAGGATGATGAAAAGGAAATAAGAGAAGACCTGGTTCTCTTTATCAGCAGACAAATCTAGCTGTAATTATGGTAGTCTCCAGTCAGTTGGAATACTCAGGACCCCATAGTGTATTAAGGAACAGGGCCAGCAAATTAAGGTATTGTAGAGGGAGGAATTTGAGACAGAGTGCAGGTGTGTGCACCTGCCTGGTGACACTGGGCTCATTTCACAGGACTTGGATACTCCAAGAATGCAATTGAACTCATCACACACATCCAATAAAGGTCAGATGAATCACGGCAAAGAAATATCTCTCTCCAGTGAGAAAAAACTGATCTCCAGTGACCAGCTAAGGTGGCAGACACATCACAGACAGATACAGATGACAGCAGTCTCAGCCTTTCCTCTTCAAACACCCAAAACAAATTGTTAACTATAACTGAAGTACGGTTTTATGTTTTTTACAATGCTTTCTATCTCCTATAGAACTGAACACCCTGCAATTGTGGTGTGTAAAACATCTCATTAACCTCCAAGGGTAGTGATTTCTTATTCAGTAGTAATTAGGTGAGTTTATACTGTGGAAAATTTGCAGACGGACATTTAGCAATTCTGCAATGGGAACAAAAATTTGAACAAGGAAATGTCTCCAATTTCTTATCAGGATGGATTTAGGATGGATATAAGTCTCATGCTTCAGCGTTACCTATTCAAACAGGGGTACCTATTCAAACTTTGCTTAGCACAGGCGAGCTGTTACTAAGTACAGACTAAAATGAAATAATTTGCCATTGTTATTTAGTTCTTAATGGCTCTGTATCAAAACTACCTCCACACTGCTGATGGCATTACTTGCTAACCTACACATGCCACTATTCTGCCCATAAATTAAAATATGATGCAGTAGCTTGTGGTTGCACCTTGCACTATTGGCTACATAGCCCATGTGAGGTACAGACATAAGTCTCTAAAAAAAGTATGTGTTAAATCTGTATTTTATATCTGTATTATTCTTACAAAGGATCATAATTTGTACCTGGGAAAAGTGGGAAAATCCCGTGTCTGACATAACAAGCATGTCACACGTCATAAGGGCATATAATAACAGGACATGGGGGAATGGCTTCAAACTGAAAGAGGGTAGGTGTAGATTAGATATTAGGGAGAAATTCTTCACTGTGAGGGTGGTGAGGCACTGGAACAGGCTGTCCAGAGAAGATGTGGCTGTCACATCCCTGGAAGTGTTCAAGGCCACGTTGGATAGGATTCTGAGGAACCAGATCTAGTGGAAGGTGTCCATGTCCATGGCAGGGAGGTTGGAACTCGATGATCCTTAAGGTCACTTCCAAGGCAAACAGTTCTATAATTCTTTAAATGGAATTTCTGTACATATACAGCTCAACTGTACCTATGCTGCAATTCTGATGTAATATTGATTATTTGGCCATTCTGTGTATTAAAAAAAGTGAAAAATTGCTGTTCTATGTTGGCCCACTACTAAAATAAAATTAATCAAGTTGCAAAATAAAGATGAGATTTCTGTAAGAAACATTTAATTTTACTTGGATTTATATATTCACAGAGGACAATTTTATAAAATTCCTCTTTAATAACAATGGCAAAATCTTTAATGCAACTATCAGCAAACTATCAATTAACGGCTTGTTGTTGTGCCTGTTGTCCTCAGATGGTGTGGGTGTCTTAATATTTACCAGGCAAACTGCATAGTTGCCACCAATTTCAGAAAATTTCTAATCAGCCATTTAATAAATTTTCATAGATTTGGGTTTTAATATCAATGAAGAACTGCTGTCTCCCTACTTTATTCTCTACCATGTTTCTGAGGAAAATATTTGCTTGGGGGGATATTTTTTCTGGAATTACTGGGATGTATTCCTGGGACACATTGAAAGGATAGAGAGAAGGAGAAGTGACCAAAATGAATCCATTTAATTGAAAGAAAAGAAAGGCAGGAACTTTGTCTGAAATGCACAAACTCAAGAATAAATGAAGTACTCCAGCATTCTCTCTTTCAAAGAGTCTTCACTCTGAGAAGAAGAAATGTGTGATTTAGCCTCTGAAATCCAAACCTTTTCTTTTGAGTAAACTTTGGTGAAACTAAATTTCAAATTCACAGAACTTCACTGTTGCTATTGCCTGTAGCATTTTGTTTGGTAATATTGTCACTCTTGATGCCCTTTAGAGGAAAAATTATTTTTTAAATATACTGGCTTACCTACTGGCAGTCTCCTTCCATAAAGAATTTATTTCAGCCTTTACTTTCCGTTATGTCATTACTGACAATAGTAGAAAAAAATAAATCTTATACCTTTTTGGTATCAAATACATTCTAAAAAACTGTATTAAGTTACTTCTTGTGCTAAAGAGAGTTTTGCAGCTGGCCAAAAGTGATGCAGCATTTGAGGCATGCCTGATAAATCTTTTTGCATCTTTCTCACCCATGTCCCACAGGATGGGCTTCTGTTTCTTAAACTAAGTTGTCCAGTATTATAGAAGATTCCCTGAGATACCCCATTTGGTTTTGAGTTGCTGTTCCAGAAGTTGCTCTGTCATATCTACCCTCTCCATGGGAATGTTTTGGATAACCTGGCATGTCTAAAGCACCACTTCAGTATTTGGGCAATTGAATTCTTTCCCCTCTTTCCAATCCAGCACTGTAACAGCATCCTTATCAACAAGTAAATTTATGAACTGAATGATGAGAAGCATAAATTCATGCAGGGTGGGGAGAAGAAACTCTAAGACATGATAATCTCAATATTTATATACAAGCCCTGAAGCCTGGGCAGCTACAGCCCCTCTGTCTACCTCTAAGCTGTTTTAGAGCTTGGAGCACACCCCATGAATATGAAAAGAAATTATGTCTTTCTAATTATTCTTATACAGTTCCTCCAGGTGACATTAAACTCTGTGTTGTTGCTGGTGTCTTTTCTTTTGAGGAAAGGCTTGAAATTAAAAACAAAAATAAAATATGATAAGGATTTTGTACCACCATAGAAGCAACTTGCAGTCCTACTTGTCATATAAAATTCACTCTTACTTTTGCTCTTGTCTTATGGCTGATTGTTCATATATCAAGATTCTGAGATTTTTTCATGCACTTATTTCTATGCTGTGCCCACAGAAATGTAGGCTTTCAGAACACCTTCAGTGATTCCTTTAAGAGAGAGGGTCAAATCAAGAAATTCTGTCCTTATAAGTATTACAGTACCTGCAATATTGCAAAAGTATTATCACATGCTTTGGATGTCAGATAGAGATGAGAAAAATAAAATTGTCCTTCTCCCCCGACAAGCAGTGGGCTGTATTTGGATCATATTTGTCCCAAACAACATATGGATGACCCTAAGAAGTGCACTAGGTGACATTTTGTGGCCTGAGATAGATGGAAAATCTACCCTAATAACAACTAATATAGCAATTTCTTCTGGCTGGGGCATATTCAAAACAATGAATGGTTTAAATATATGTACATATATATGTTTTTTGTTTTATTTTTAATAGGAAAGGGTGAAAAACTTTTATAATTATGTTAATCATATTCAAATTTGGACAACAACCAAACTGTCTCTCACAATTCAATGCTGATAGGCTTTGCTCCTGTGGTAAGAGATTTCCTGGAGTAGGAGAGTCAGTACTGCCAAATACCTTAGTCCAAAAAAATAAAATTTCAAAATTTTCCTTTTGTTCCAGTGCATGAGACAACATAAGACACATTAAGAAAGATTCCTAATCCTGATTTTATGTGCCTGTGATCTTGTAAATTATTTTCTATTAAATACTTCCACAGCACTTTCATTTTTAATGAATGCCTTCTAAAATAAATTGGGGTTTATACATACAGCTTCTTCTCTACAAATCACCAGCCTATTTTAAGTATGGAAGTAGAGTATACAACTGGAGAAGTCCCTCCTGCTTTATAAACTGAGAAATTAAAATACATAGGGATGGTCACACTTCTGGACATGTTCTACAACAGTTTTTCAAAATGTGTTAACACACAGAAAAAAAACCCCATGAAAATAACCAAGAAAATAAAACTCAGAGGCCAAAACTCTTCTTATTCAACTGTAATCAGCTGGGCAGGCCTAATGACCAAAAACAGGGAAAGAAAATGCTGTATTCATATGACTTGATCATGGAGAGTAGGGCCGGATTTGGTTTGCTGCATGTAGACCTTGGGTGATAGGTCAGCTGTGCAGCACAGCCCAGCTGGACTCCAGCCCCTCCTCTATGGGGCTCAGGGCTCCTTGTGTCTTGTCTCTCATGAGGAGAGCATCCATATTATCGATGGGAGTCATCCTTTGCCCCAAACTGGGAATTCCCTGCAGCCCAAGAAGAGGTGCAGAGGATCCTGGGATCGGTGTTCAATGTCTGTTATGTCCTTTCACTGAATGTGGTTGAGATGAAGGAGATGAGGATGCTGCATTCCAGACTGGTGCAAAAATATTTTTTCCAGAAGAGCAACAGAACTGGATGGGGCAAACCAGGAGAGAAATGAGCTTCTGCATGCCCTGGGAGCCACTGGGGCAAACACAGAACCAGGGGCAGAATGATGAAGGGGACAAGAAGGGTCTTAACCCAGAGGGAAGGTGGGAAGAAAGGGCCCTCCCTATAGAACAGATCAACAAAGGGGGTTTTTATTTAAAATTCTTTTGCATTTTACTAAACAAGTGCCTTCTCTGTTTTACAAAGTTTGATGATCACCTTGATATTCTCATAAAAGTTAGGTCTAGATTTGCCAAGGCCCTTTGGGGTTTTTGGGGCCTTCTGTTTAAGAAGGAGGTGTTGACAGGCTCAGCTTTAAGTCCTATCTGACTCTGGGACTCCTCAAAGACACTTTCCAGACCCAAAGAGAAAATTACCCCCTGAAGCAGGAGGCCATAAAGCCACTATAAATATCTCAATTTGCCACACACCTTTTCTTCTCTCTGCCTCCCCTCCTTTGCTTGTCAGCTCTTGATCTCCTTTACCTTCCCAGAGCTGCTTCTTCTGTACCCCAAGAAGTCAGGTTTTCCTAGGAACTAAGATATAAGCAATAAAGTTCCTATCATATTTATTCTATAGCCTACCTCAGAGTCTTACACCGCTCTGAGATAAGATGAATGATTACATAAAGAGAGGGGTTGTTTCAAGCGAGTCTCTCGGGAGCCGCGGATATTCCTGAGCCAATCTGGGGTGGTTGCTATAGAGAATCATTAACCCGTCATTACAGAATAAATAACACGAGAGTCAGGAGAAGGTCATACCAATCCTGTCTCTTTTTGTAAACTATCTTTAAAGTGTCTGGTCAGTGTCACGTCTCACCTGCTCACCTACACAGCCGTTTGCATTTCTGCTCTCTGTGCTTATCCCACAGTGCAGTAAATCTGCACAGCAATGCCATCCCTATCCTGCAGCTGTAGCATTGCCCTGGACCCTCGGTGCCTGCCCAGACAGCTAGTCTGTGTAACAAAAGTCTTCATTATTTCTAATGAAGGAGTTTAAATTTAAAGGAGAATAATGTTATCATTACTATTTAAATTCTTTATTACCTCATTTTTGATACAAACAAATGAGAATTGGCTACTGAGCTGAGGCAATTTCAAGAGGATATTTAGCCACAGAAAATACACATTTGCAATAAAAAATAACTTCTCTTCCATTCTTGATCATTGTAATTTCCCTTCAGATTTTCCAAGCTACTCTCCTGTTTGTGTTACAGCAATTCATAGCTAATATTGCTGTCAAAGTTGCAAAGTGCTTGCATTTAAAATTATCTCTCCTGGCAGATGTACCTGAAACAGATGCAAACTGTTTCTCAAAAGAACTAAATATCTTGGTCTTTTCTCTTTATTTACACAGGGGAAATGGCTTTCACCAGCCTTTTCTGGCAAAAAGCTTTTTTTATCCTTTTCTTTCAAAGGTCATATTTGTATGAAACTAAAGCAGTCCCTTAGGACAAGGAGGAACAGAAGTTCCTGCCTGTCTAAACTTGGTCATGGAACAGACGTATCAGTCCACGAAGCCAGCGTAGTTTGGAAACCTGATCTGTTTTAACAACAAAAGGCTGTATTTAATTACAACTGGACCAAGTCTAGCAGTTGGGCTGGGGAGTAAAATTTCATTGCTATTTATAAAAACACCCAAAACATTATGTGCAGTGTATTGTGCATCTGCCTAATGTCAAATAATCTGCACTCCATCGAAGTTTCCATCCTTGTTGCCCCGCAGATAATGGCAGATAAACAGGTGGTACAGGGAATGGGTATTTTGAGGTTAGAGAGATATTTGGGAGTGGGGAGGGATAATTTGTGAGGTTCTTAGACTAGTCACAAGATTCAAAGATTGAGGGAATTGATAATGATTGGACTCAGTGTTCTTGAATATCTTTTCCAACCTATACATTTCTATGATTCTATTCTGTGAATAACCACAGTCACAAACCTGAGGAGAAAAACCTTTAAAAATTCCAAAGATTGATATTTACTACAATTCCAATTTCTTTGTCTCCCAAATGGAATTCTATTTCAGAAATTAATCATTTCAAAATAATGATGACATGTGAAGTGGAGGGAAAATGCTAAAATGGACACTACAACTTCCAGTTAAATCAAAAGTTTTTTATTGGCCTGAATGCTATTTTCAAAGGAAATACACATTACTTGGTAAGAAAGTGTGCATTTTGGTTTGGCCCAAAAAGAATAGATAGTGAGTTTACATATATGCATGTAAATTTTATGTATGTATAATATTTATTCATT
The DNA here is from genome assembly GCA_013396995.1 of Dicaeum eximium. NCBI lineage: Eukaryota > Metazoa > Chordata > Aves > Passeriformes > Dicaeidae > Dicaeum > Dicaeum eximium. The sequence continues at coordinate 1,090,125 of VWZP01006139.1, read as the reverse complement.
TATTTATTCATTTATTTATGTCTGGGTATCAAGATTAATAGTCTCTCATCTCTAGGCTGCAAGTTAATGCAAATGTGATGAGCACATGAGATGGGGCAGGGAGTTTGGAATCCAGTTAAGTGTGTCGGCTTTGGGAAATGTGTGCTCCATTCAGAACAATTCCTGCTTCTAGCCTCTGGAGGTACAGATATCTACAGAGCCAACTTGTTGAATCCATCAAACAATGCTTCCCTTTATGCCTTTGATGGCAAATTGTCACTGAAATGGAGACTTTGACTAATAGTTCTGTACAGCTGGTAGCTAATGCATGGTTGTCTGTAGCAGCCTGAGCAAGGTTTAATGGAGCTTTATTGCTTTTCATAGAGTTCTCTTGTTTTCAGGTCTATTGTCCTATAACCTGTACTAGGATTATTTTAAATACTTTTGGCACTTTTTGTTAAAAGTAAAAGACACCTGCTAGTCCTTGAGACCTGAGGATTTCTTCTTTCCAGGACTGCTGGATATAAGGCTGCTGTTTTTTTCCATTTTGGGGTCCATCCATGAGCAGGGCTGAATGTGTCATCCCATGCACACCCTGTGTGTGAACAGACCAGCCCAAACAGGGAACCATACCTTTAACAACACCTGCAGAAACAGAAGCAGTGTAATGTCACATGGACTTCTGTAGTATTGATGGCCCTGTCCTGTGCTTTCCTCTCCAGCTGGTCAGGCTTCAAGTTTGTTCCCACTTCATATTCCACTGCTTTTCTATTTTAGCATGCTGGTTCTTTCACTGCTTTTGTCTTTTCACAAACAAACAATCTGCATCCAGTTGTTTCTCTCTGTTTGCCCCAGTTTTGTCAAATCTGAACTCAAGTATTGTATTCCTGCTATAGTTGCTCATGTAATCTCAGCCCTAACGAGTCTTATTGCTGCTGCTGTGGTTGCACTGTGTGTAGCCCTGACAAGGCTCTGCTCTCCAAAAGCTCCTAAGCACCCTTGTCTATGTATTTGTGGGTTTTGGCTGTATCTGATCAGACTCCTCCTTAAACACCCACGGAATCCATCCATCCCTGCAATCTTTGGCCAGAGTCTCACAGGGTAATTTGTTGCATCCCATGGTTTCTTGTGTCACGTCCAGTGGCTTTTTACTTCCTCAACACAGAGCAGGGCTTAATCACCTGGCTTACATACCTTAACAACTCCTTGTCCCTAAGTTTTTATCACCCACTTTTAAGGTTAGGTCCAAGGTTAGGTCCAAACCTACCAACCTCAATAGATCCCTTCCATGAGCCTTGGATGAAATCTTTAATGCTATTGCCTAACTTTGAAAGATAATTGGGAATTTTAATGCTAAAAGAGTGGCAAATTTTTGCCACCATCTGGGGATGAATAATTTTCTCTGATCAGTAGAAGTAACCTCCCACATGAGGCAACTCTAGTAATTGGGAATCAGATACCAAGTCCATCTGCCTAATGTGTTGATTTTTCGGTTTGACCATCTGGCACTCAGGTAGAGGTGGATTAAAAGCATGATCTTTACAATAAAATTGATTCCCCTTGGGCTGAATTCCCCAGGTAACTGTAGTATCATTATTTTCCCATTGCCTGTGTTTTTGACTTTCAGACTAGAAATTTAAATTTAAAGCTGTTTAAGCTATATTTGTGTTTGTTACATTTGTGTTTAATTTCTAACCAGAAAACAGCAAGAAATGTTTCTTTCTGACATTCCCCATCTCTTAAAATCAATGCAAGACTACAACGGATGTTATCAAGGAATCAGGAACTCTCCATAAATCAGAACTAATGGAATTAACTTTTCATATTCTCTGGGCTGATTCCTTTTTAGCTGACATTACTGTATCTGTAAGGGTTCTACATATTTAGCTCATTAATTCAGACATAAGGATACTACCTAATTAAGTGCACAGAGTAGTCCCAGAGAGCCTTTAGAAAAATGTTCGCATTCAGTAGTCCCATTTTATAAACTGCTATTCATAAAAAAAAAAAAAAGTTAAATTACTTCTCTTTTGAATAAAAATATTATTTCCGGCACCAAGGTTTAGCTGAGGTCAGAATCTATTTCTGGTGTTCACAAGAAAAATTGGAAAAGACAATGCATTGGGTGAACACTGATATATTGATTTAATTTTTTAATCTCTTGGCATTACTGACATTAGACAGTCCTACACTTTCTAAGTGCAGTCCCCTTTCCCCTTATGCCCTCCAAAATTGGTAATGTATTTTATAATATATTAACAAGGAAGAGAAAAACCACATCATTAAAAGCAAAGTTATTTTTTCTCTGTTGTGAAAGGTTATGCTCTGACATTTGCGACAATTTCCTCTTTAAACAAAGTTGCAAATGCATTTCTTTGCTTGTATATGTATCAAGTTCCATGTATTTGTAATGACTGGAATCTTGCCATAAAAATAAAAGCCTATAAAACAATTAGGAAGTACACAAGCTAATAATAAATATTAGATCTTTTAATGGACTTTAATTAAATTTTCCTTATCTGATTATATATGTTGAAAGTAACTTTTTAGGAGTCAGCTTTTTCCTAGATATGGCTATTCATGAAAGAAAAAAAAACCTGTCATCATCTTCTGTTTACTATCATGGACTAAATACTACAGAGGAAAAATTTTCTCCTCCTGAAGAAAAATATTAACATGAGCAAAAATAAAAAGCCTTAAAAAGCAACAAAAACTCCTTTGCAGACTTTTGGTGAAACAGAAACTTAATCAAATAGCAACAAAAGTGTGGTAGGTTCTGGAGTCCTGATATTTAGTACTAAAATATGGATATCTTGGTTACAGAGAAAGGGTTATGATGAATCTAGGATAATAGAGATGGGAAGAGATCAAATTTGAGATGGAGAGCTGTACAGCTTGTCCAGACTGGGATAAATCAATCTCAGTTTGCTGGTGTTTCTAAGTCTAGACAAAGCCTCTGTGGCAGGCAGTAGGGGGTGAAAGAAATGCTCAGCTAGATGACCCCAAGTAGGAATGCCAGCTTTTGTACAGAATGCAGCAATAGGGACTGGTGGAAAAACAGGAAAAGGAAATGCTGGAAAATTAATAGCAAGTGGCTTCTGGGAAGTCCAAATAATAATTCATTCTCCAGTGTAAATATTGGACATTTGCAATCATCTAAATTAGTCTGAATTCAACCAGGAGGAGAAGTGCTGTTTATTTCCTACCTTACATCATATACTGCTGAACCAGATTTACCAATGAATTATAACAGATGGTGGAAAATTAGAGAATTCCACCTGAACTCTACAGACAATCTGGAATCTGAACTGATAATGAAAAATGTTAAAGAAATAAATTCAACCCATTTTTTACCAACTCAGACACAGCCTACATGTAGATTTTTGTGCTGGAGAGGCACAGCTGAGCAGAAGTGTTTGAAGGCAGATCGCTAGGCATGGGTGCTCACAAGCCTCACATGCATCAGCAGAACTGGGACACTGTCTCTTCCTTCCTGGTTTTCTTGTTACTCTTACATGTTGTACTTTGGAGAGCGTGATCCCAGTTGTCCATGGCCCTTAAGGCTTCTACAGAGCTCAATGAACTCCGATTAATTTAAGCTTCTTTTTGTAGGAGGCAAGTGTGCGGTTTCACAATGAATCCTGAAAAAAGGTTCACTTGATAGTAAATAACTCTCCCTTCAACCTTCAAAAGCCTTTCTGAACAGAAAGGAAATAATAATGACAACCATATAAATGTCATAATAAGCAAGTTTATATGCTTTTCTCTGGCTTGGTTTCTTTTCTCTCCTGTGTGTTCCTGGGTAGCAGCTCTGAGAATGGCCAGCATGGCCAGTCACAGCATTCCCATGCAGCCAAGTTTTCATCTGTGAACATACAACCAGAATTTCTGAGTTTTTTACAGGCAAGTTATCCAACTAATTGAACTCTTAAATGCTCACCAAAAAATCCTATAAAATGAATAAACCTTTCAATATACATGATGGAGTAATGAACTGTCAAGATTTATCAGTGCATCTTTACAGAGAATTGTGAAACTCAGAATTTTAAGATACTCAAGAATACCTTTGCCCCAAATCTGGGCCACCAAAAACCTTGTGTTGTACCACACCATTCTTTCAGAAAACTTCCCTTCTCAAGAGGTATGATGACTTAGTTCTCCAGATCCTGTAAATCCACCCTGGCTCATTTAATTCAGTGGAACTTCTGAAAACCACCTGAAACCAACACCTAAAAGCCAAGTGTACACAGCCTCCCGTCTAGACAAGTGCTCCTAAACAGAATTCATTATTTGCCAAACATTTCACAGATCTACACAGATTGCCTGTTCTGGTTCACAGTTTAAGATGAGTTATTATGATTATGTTTTAACTTTTAATTGAGTATGTGTGTACTATGAAACTTTCACATCATCTCATTCCAATAGGGAAAAAGAAGGAAAGTGTTAAGCATGTAAATGAAGAGAATTTCTTTTTAAGCTGACCTCTTCCCCTTCCAATAAAGTAAAATTTTAATATTTTTTAATAAAGGAAAGATTATAATTTTAATGTAACTCCTAAAGGAAACTCCTTTTTTTTTTTTAAAGTAACAAAACAACCCAAATCTTCTTAATAATCCTAATAATCCTGTCCATGTTCTCAGATGAAAAAATAAAGACTGCTAATTTTTATCATGATGTTCATTTTGTAATCAAAATTCTCACAGAGATGCTGCCATGTTTGTTAAATGTGGGCCTCATTGTACCAAGATAAAGGAGGTTTCTATTCATGCCACAGATTGCTTGTCTTTTGAGATATATTTTGTAGTCCATTTAGTCCATTTCCATAGCATGAAAAGAATGGAGAATTGTAATTAAGTGCAGTAGCGTATACAACACTATAATCATAATTGCTAGAATTATATTCACGATTTTCCTCACATGTTTTGCAGATGCATTCTCTTTTATCTACATGCCACGTAGTTCATATTCCCTTTTTGTAGAAGTTGCCATCAATTTGTTGCCACATGTTTTATGTGTCACAATGTTTTTTTCCCCTCCTCCTTTGTGAGGAGAACAAGGGTCTGATTCACTAGAAATGTCCTGTAGATTTTGTTATTTCTCCACTTCTCCAAGCCCCAAGGGAGACCATCCACTTTGCATCTGGTCTGTCATTTTCTCAGCTCTGTACTGGATTATCCACTTTAAATATTTGTACTAATTGTGTGCTCAACCCATCAGCCTGGAAGTTCAAGAAGTGCAAAGTACTTCTCTCTGGGGAAAAAAATGTAAAATGTGTTTGGGAACAGAGATTTTATTAATTGCTAGTGGCATTTGTAGGCCTTATATTGAAACCTGCCAGGGTGCTGTAAATGGCATCATTTGTACCAATTTATAATGTAAAATGAGGGTCTCCATCCAGCTTTAGTATTAGTTACTGAGTCCTAGTAATTCATAGTTCATAATACATCAGGGTTTTCTTTCTTCCCTTGCAAAAACCAGTCTATGGTAATTTAGAAATTATCACATACTCTAGAATGTGGGCTTGGTTGTTATTACTGGCTGCTCACCCTCTTGAAGGGACAAAGATCAGACTTCAGCATCTGTGAAATGATGGAGGGAAGACGTGCAATAGCCCCAGTGAAGCATCAGGTGACATTGGACTTTATGGTCTTGGAGGTCTTTTCCAATCACTCAGTGATTTGACGTTTCTATTATTAATATCTCACTCTGGCACTAGACCTGGACTAAAAGTCTGGCTCTGTCATTCCTCCAAAGAACTGGAAGTTTACCCCCAGATGGCCAGGACCTTTGGTTGGGACACAGAGAATGAAGAGAAGAGGTTGCACAGACCTTGCTTCACTGATTCTTTGTATTCTCTTCCTCCTACCTAGTACATAAAGTGTTCTGCATGTTCTCTGCAGCTTTTTTTCTTCCCCCCCCTTTTTTTTTTAAATATATTTGCAGAACCTCTCTGCCAAGAAATGTAACACTGCCTGGATAGCCTCTTAAATCCAGTATAAAATCTTCAAATATATCAGTGGTTACAATTTTGAGATGTTTTTTTTAAATGCATCACATTTACTAGTTTCAGAGTACTTGAAACATCTTGCACAAAAAATGAGATAAGTGTATCCAGTGACTGACTTTTCCCCCAGTCCCTGCATAACTGATGATGTAATCCCATTTTAACATCTTCTTCCTATCATCTCAAAGTCCTCTGAACAAAAGAAATCAAAGGTTACATGTGAATCTTTTAATGGACACATACCAGTCTTACTTTCATTTCCCCAAGGTATCTTTTGTTCAAAGTTAGTTAGAACTTTAAAACATTGCATGTTTTCTTGCTCTGTTTTTCATTTAAACTTTTGACTGGCAGACATTTCCTTAGGTACACCTTTTATTCTCTTGAGAAATAATTTGTCAAATTCAGAGCAAAATAGGGGGTTTGTAGTGCTATTTTGTCCTTCAGGAATGCATTTATGTTCCGTGTTTATATTCTTTATTTATAATGGTTAAATGCATAAAATATTAACACTGAAATAGGATCCTTGAGGGACAGTGAGTTGAAAGCGCAGCTTGGGACAGAGAGAGGGAAAGCATCCAAGAACAGATATTTGATTTATTTTCTAACTATAACAGCTGAAACACAGCAAACATTTTACAAGGAGCCACAGTGGGTTTATGTTGAAGTCGGCAGAGTCTGTAAGAGCAGATCAGCAGAGCTGGTGTTCAGCAGCACTGTGTGCTTCAAACACATACCAGAAACAGAGCCTGTGGTTGGGTTGTGCCTGGAAAAGATCCTGGTGGGATCCTGATGTCTGAGAGTTGCTCCTCTTGGTCACTGTGAGTCCATGGGCATGGCTCAGCGATGGGCACTCGCAGCCCAGGAAGCTGACCATCAAAAACAGAGTGACCAGCAGGATCAAGGGGTCAAGGGATTCCGCACCTCCCCACTGTTCCTGTGAGATCCCACCTGCAGTACTGCATCCAGCTCTGGAGCCCTCAGCACAAGAAAGACGTGGGCCTGTGGAATTCTAGAAGAGGGCCACAATGATGATCAGAAATCTGAACCACCTCTCCTGTGGAGACAGGCTGAGAGAACTGAGTTTGTTCAGCCTGGAGGAAAAAAAGCTCCAGAAAGACCTTAGAACCCCTTCCAGTACCTAAAAGGGGTTACAAGAGAGCTGGGAAGGGGCTTTTGTCAAGGGTGTGTAGTGATAGAACAAGGGGGAATGGCTTTAACCTGAAAGAGAATATGTTTAGATTAGGAATAAGGAAGAAATTCTTCATCATGAGGGTGGTGAGGCACTGGAAGAGGTTGCTCAGGGAATCTGCAGCTGCTCCATCTCTGGAAATGTTCAAGGCCAGGCTGGATGGGGCCCTGAAAAGCTGGTCTAGTGGAAGGTGTCCCTGCCCAAGGCAAGGGGATTGTAACAAGAGGTTTTAATGTCACTTCTGGCTCAAACTATTCTATGATTCTTTATTTCTATGAACTGTGCCTTCAAATCTCAGTGTTAGGATTCCATGGTTCAAAGGACAACTTGTGTTGAGATATGAACTTTGAACCAATCAAATGTAATTTGCCATCACATAAGGAGTGGAATTGGATGCTTGAGGCAGCATAGTTGTATTTCCTGTTTCCATATCAGCAGTCTCAGCTTCTCAGTCTTTAGTCTTAGCTCTCAAATCTGCCCTCTAAGGCAGGAAAACATTTTCATGCACATTTTAAAACAACAATACTTAAGGCAAAAAATGAAATTTGGTCCCTGCCTAGAGCCTCAAGGATATCAGAACAAAAGCCAGGTTGCAATTCTGGACTCCAAGTCTCACACACAGGTCACTCCACAGCCCCCACCTTAACAGGGTATAAACCACACGGGATTTCTGCACTTCCAAAGACATGCTCATGCTCCTTTCTCTGCATTTTCTGCAATGGAAACCATGATAAAACATCCATTATAGCACCTTGGAATTCACCCAATTTAAAATACATTTTCTTCTGTGTCTGTGTTTGCTCTAGAGATGAAATAGCAATTTATGTGTGACAATTTTCAGCATCACAATCCTGCTCCTTTAAAGATTGAAGGTAAACTTTTCTGAAATTACCCAGGTATTTTGTGCTGCCACTGCAAGCTTATGTCTAATTTGCTCTGTTATCCACACAAAAAAGTCTGTCTGGCAGAAAGCCTTGTTTCTGTACTGGGTTTTGGGTGTTGATGAGTTTGGGTTTTTTTAATTACAGAATCGGAGTGTAGCCAATCATGAGACTACACTAAATGAAAAGGTGCTTCTGCTGCATTCAGCACTCAGTCAAAACAAAGAGGAAAGAGGCTTCATTTTCTCTGTGAAAATTCACTAATCTATTTTTATCCCATGGTATAGGACTGTAAACAAAATAATTTCATAGTATCCATTTCATGTATCAGTGCTGAGAAATTTCAAAGCTAAGACCTTAAAGCTTTGGTTCTGCTTCATTGATTTAACCTGTATTTTGACATGACATCAAGCAAAAAAAA
>VWZP01006139.1:1053935-1081628 GCA_013396995.1 Dicaeum eximium | reverse complement strand
AAAAAAAAAAAAAACACTTTTAACTGGCAGCATGTGGAGAGTTTTTCTTAATGGAGAGAGGTCTGACCTGGGCTTCAATGGATCTGTATTCATTTTCCCTTTAACCCACAGGCTTGATGTGATTTCATCTAAGAAATACACTAAAAGATACCACAAAAGTAGAAATATAGAGAGCTCATAGACTCAACAGAATTTGTAAGTGATACATAGAGGGCTCCCAGTAGACTGGCAAAACACATTTTTTAAATAAAAAATACCCTCTCCAAGGGTGTTTAAGACCTACAGCCAGACTCAGTCTCCAATACAGAGCTTCTCATTTCATTTTCACTCTCAGACTTCATCTGGGATTAGAAAAAAACTGCCTTGTATTACTTGAAGCTGGGATTCTCATAACTGCCAGGAATTTCACTATCTGCTGGTTTTTTGCAGTCATTGGAGGTTTGGATATGCTCCACAGGAGAGGCTCAGTTCTTGGAAGCTTATCTGAAAATCACTGATTATTTGGAAACACAGTGAACAAGACAGACCTTCATGAGATGTCTAATAATTCCTACTGGCTTTGGGCACCCTTTCACTCTTTGTGACACCAGCCTGCAAGTGCATGCCAAGAAACAATCCAGACACATTCTTGAAAGTTACATGTAACTTAAACTAGGTAATTTAAAAGTTATGTGTTTCTTTGGAGTGCCAAGAAGCTTCTTTGGGTGTCTCAGCGTTCCCTGGGCTCATCTAATGCAGATCATCCCCCCCAGAATGGAGGGCAAATATGACCAGGATGATTCAGTGATGTGTGGGGAAACCTAAGCAAGTTCAGAATTAGATGGGGAGAAAAAAAGTTCTGGAAAGAGTAATTATATAGGGATCATGCTGAGACTGAAGGTGGCAACCCTCAAAGTCATCAGCTTTTTGATGTTGTCATACTGCTTTCCATTCTAAAGCCAGCCTGAGGGATTTTTCATTGTGCCCATAACAGAACAAGAGCACAAAATTTCCACACCCTTTGAGGTGTGAACCAGGTAGTCCTTTAAGGATATCTCTGTTTTTTCTCAGTCTGGTATGATCCAGGCTCTGCAACAATTGAAAAACGTTTTTCCTCTCTCTCTCCTCACATTCAAGCTGGAAGGAAGAGGTATTTGAGTCAAAAACAGGTTGGAAATAGGACAACCTAGGGAATTAAATTATTAAGAGAAGTGGCCCTGGAAATGGAAGACTGAGAATATAGGTAGAGAGAGGTTAAAGGGAAGCAAGTGGGGTGGGTATTGTGTGTGCATCACCAGGTGTAGGATTCAGAAGAAAAGTATAACATCACTGTAGGTCCAAGGCTGATGAGGAAACCAAGGCCAGATAACAAGCAGGAAGGAATAAAATGGACTGGAAGAACAAAATTGGTTGGGAGGGACTAGGGCTGAGAAGTGTGTGAAAGCAAACCTGGAGTTATTGAAGCGAAACAAGAGGATTCAAAAGGACACACTGAAACTGAATAACAAAGGAGGAAACTGGAAGGCTGAGGAGGAAGGAGAGCCACTCTGGGCTGGAAGTCTGGGAGTAGCACTAGGAAAGACTGGAACAAGATCCTTTCATTAGCAGAGTCAAAACAGATTAGGAAAAATAAACAGCAGTTAAGAAAGGTTGGTATTTTTGTTCACACCATGCATACTACTGGTGTTGTCTGAGTGGGGAATGAGCCTCTGCTTGGTTTATCAGCCCACACAGATATTCTGCACACCTATCAGCAGCTGCTTTACTGGCATGTTACTCCTCCCAGCAGCCTGAGGAGATTTTACCAGTGGAAACTCTGCAGTTCACATTTGCAGCATAGAGGTTTATGGGACGTGCAAAAGGTGTGCCAACCATGCCGTAAGAGACACATCTCTACTCTTGCTGTTATCCCTTGTTTTAGGGACAGGACTCTGTGAAATCACAGAATCTTAGAATATGCTGGGTTGGAAGTGGCCCACTAGGACCACTGAAATCCAACTCCTGGCCCTGCACAGGACAGCCCCAAGAGTCACACCTTGTGCCTGGGAGTGTTGTCCAAACGCTTCTTGAAGAGCTGAAGAGCTGCCTGCTTTTCTGTTCCTGCCTCTTGTTTACGTTGTGTGGTACTGAGGGAGTGCATCAATGGCCCTTAAGCAAAAGAGCAGCTCGTGGTCAGAAGGCGATAGTTAGAAATTTAAAAAGAGGAACCCACAAATCACTAAATGTCCTCCTGTAATAGGAAACAAATTAAAAATCCTACTGTCACTCTTGCCAGTGGAAACAGCAGAAATTCCTCCTGCAGTACTGTGAGGGACAAGCTTTGCCAGGAACATGCAGAACCTGAGGAGGATGTCCTCCAGATTCCCTGGGCTCTGGATTGAGAGTGCTACTTAATAAGGGAGAAGGACAGAGGTTCAGTCTTACGTGCTGTTTGTGGCATGTACCACACTTTGAGGGTTAGCAAAAAAGCCTGTGCTTTCTCTGACCTGCTAACACGGAGCTGTAGGGCTCCTCTGCACCCACATGGATGCTGTGTTCACATTACATCAAGTAAAAGCATAATCCTAACCCACACCTAGTCTAGGTGAGAAAAAACTACACACCAGGAAGGAAAGTTTATTGAAGAAAGCAAGGGAGGAGGAAGTTTAGCAAGGAGAAGAAGGATCCAGCAAGAGAGTTATACAACAGCAACTGCATAACGAAAAGGTAGTAAACCCAGAAGAAAATTCTTATAAAATGTTTATACTTATTAAATATTTTAGATTACCACTCAGAAATACTTTTTTTTTTATTTCATTGGATGTAACTAAATTTTCCAATCCTGCCTATAAATCATACAGGTTTTAATACTATGTCAAGGAATGAGATTTTGCTTTGTTTTTTACTATTGTAATTTTTGAAAATCTAATAAACTACATGTGAAAACCCTCCCTAAAATCCCTAAAAGCATAATTATAATAAGATTGCAACAATCAAGCATCTAATAGCTAAATGCATGAGAAACCTTAAATCATTTTATTCTTTTGTCATACTCTATCCTGTACTAGATACAGCTGGAGTTCATTAATATATTTGAAACATTTCAAATCACAGAAACTCTCATATGGAAATTAAAAGAAAAGTTTGGCTAGATAGGGTTCAGAAAAAACAAACAAACAAACAAACAAACAAACAAACAAACAAAAAACCCAAACAAAAACCAAAAACCTACCAAACAAAACAAAAGTATACTTCCATACTGTATAAAAATAAGAAAACAACATTCTGTATCATTGCATTTCTGGGCCAAGAGAGATCAGGTCATTCAGAAAAATACTGTATGGTTAAATAAGATGTATAAATACAAACACACACACACATATATATATCTATATATACATACACACACATTTTTAATGTTTACTTAAGGGCAGATAAGTAAATAAAATTCTCTGGAGAGCTTGACCTTCTGTTAATACAACTCTTTTAGTGGAGCTTGGGATGCAGAAGGGGACAGCATCTCTGTGATCATGTCTATGTGTATTGCAGGTAGTTACCAAGTTCACCATTATCAGATAAGCTTTGAAACCTAGTCATTTGTTTCCTTTGTTATTCAGGACATATAAACTACTTCACCAAGGGGAAATGATTTCTGTGGCAGTCCTTTATGTCACTTTTGGTATGAGGAGACCGATGCAGCAGCTCGGCCTTGTGCTGAAGATGTACCTCCACAACCTCTCAAATGTTAATAAAATGCATAAGTCAAACTGAAACTTGTCTCCCTCTGTTATATCAATGAAATGACACAGTGATCCATCAAAAAATAAAAATAAAATAAAAAAGAAAATTATATTTCCTATTTTTAGGTCCACCTAATTTTCATAATCAAAGGCAACCAGCTTTGCAGGTGTAAAAACACCAAATCGTGAAGGACTTTGCTCTCTTTGTACAATCCAATTTTCTAAGCATACAGCTGAAGAATCTTCATGTACAAGGCAAGAATTACCAAAAAACACATAATATAAATTTTATCAGTGTCCTCTTTACTACAGATTAATCCAAATACATATACTTTAAACATTGCAAATAATGCTTTAATATGCAAGACAAAAACCTCTCCTGAGAAAATGTTCTGCCTGGTAATATTTCTTCCCATGAGGTCAAAATGAGAAAATGGGACATCCATGACAGATGTTTCTTGTAATGCTGAATTTTATGCTGTGGAGGCACTCAGCCTCTACTGAATAGATCACCTGCCTGAACACTTAAAAAACAGGATTGGTCTTCTTTCAAAAGGTGTTTCTGATTAATGTTGACAGATCACTGTGGAGCTGATGATCAATTAGTTAATGTTTGTACAGTACTTTGGAGATGTAAAACTCTGTAAGAACTGAGCATTGCTATTATTATGAGTACACTTCAAGATCCTTAGGTAACTGTTGGGAGTACAGTAGACACGATCCTAATCTATTAATAGCCCTTTATAAGTGCAGCAGTTCCTAGACTGCCAAAACATCCCTATTGTAGCATAATTCTTTTTTTCTTTTCTATTTTTTTCCAGATAGCATGAGTGTCATGAATGTTAATAGCAAGGAACCAAAATTGCTCCTGTCATCTTCTTCCCATTTTTATACATACAGTGTATGAAAGAGTCTGTTTCCTTAAAATGACAGGAGAGAATCACATCCCCCTAAGACTCCAATCCTCTGCATAAAGTCTTTAATTTGGGATTTGAGTGCCAGATAATTAGTAGTTGAGGTAGAACCACACTGTTTTGTGAGTCCCATGGCCCAATTACTAAATCAGATTGCAAAAGGTTACTAGAAGGGGCCTTTAATCTTAGCAGCATTTTACTGTTATTGTGTGTGGCAGACAGAGAATCCTGTATCAGGGACAAGAGAAAGGAGAAATTTAGTGTCATAGCAAATAATCTGCTGGCAAAAATTGGTTCAGCTCCTTATGTACATCAGCTCAGAACTTGGCTCCTGGCCTTATAGACACTTCACATAGTGTCTGCAAATAAGTCTCCAGTATCCACTAAGGGTAAGTGGAAAGCTACTCAGTGAGGGTGCACATGTGTACTGATGTAAGGCAAAACCCAATAATCCAAAATCAGAAGCAGCAAGCTTTCTGAACAAAAGAAGTCAGTGTAAATTCAATTAAGGCCAGGGAAAAAAGAGCAAGAAAACAATTAGGACAATAAAAATGTATTTTTGAGCTGTTCTCCTACGTCTGCACATGCAGATATGCACAGATATGGCACTCTCACAACCCCAGGTGTGTACCAGCATTGGTAACTTCTGAGAGAGGGTTTGTCAAAAGGATGTGTTCAGAGACAATGTGGAGCTGCAAAAACACCACACCTGAAATGGGGCCAGCAGGAGCTGGAGGGACTTTCTGCCAGTCTGCACTGATGCTGGAGGGAACAAAACTGTCAGAGGTCCCCAGGCTGTCACCAGGATCGAGAGAGTGGGAGCAGTGCGGGTCAGGAGAGGGACACCTCATCAGTGCTTTGTTCCAGGTGTGCAAGGGGTGGGAGGGAGAAGACAGGCTGGCAGAGGTGAGCCAGGAGCTTCATCCAGTGCATCACCGGATGCTGGGCAGCCACTGAATCCCTGTTCTGTTCATGCTCCTTCCAAAATGAAGTAACAACCCTGCAAAATGCTGAGTGAATGTGAAGTAGTGGCAATACCAATTCTGTTTACAGGAGTATTTGTTCTTCTCAATGTTACAGGAGTCTATTATTAGTCTACAGATCTCATTTATTTTTACTCAGTGCTGTCCACACAATTACTAGTTCTCATTATGAAAATAATTGCTGCCTGTATCACTGTGTTTTTGTTTGATAATATATTTCATGTTCAGAAGGGCCTATTAAAATTATCTAGCCTGACCTCCCACACAAGGCAAGCATTATATTCTCACTGAGACATTCTTACAACAATTCTCACAGTGGAGCTGTTAAAAATACCAGCATATGTTCATTGGCCATTGTACCAGAGACATAACAAGGCATCACCCCTTCCCTGAACAATTAATAATTTCACTGTATCCTGCAGGGTGAGAAGAAAGAAATGTGGCTGTCCTTAAGATTATTAGTAGAATATGTGGAAAGCCCAGAGAATAAATATAGCTCCTGCTGTATTTATTGTTTTCCCTCCACAGCCATCCTTTTCGTAATGACTACAACAAAATCTTCCTTTGTTGTGGTAATTTTCCACTACCTCTTTTTTTAATTGGTGTGTTTTTTAAAATAATAATCAATCTATTTCTTGAGACAGGAGACCTCTTCCAAACCTCTTTGGTCCTTACATCTGTGTTGGTGTGTCAGGATTTCTGCCTGTGCTGTGGTCTGATCTTTCTTGATATTACACAGCACCTATCACTGTCATAGCCAGCAAAGCAGCCTCATGAAGATGGAAAGCCTACCATGTTAATTTTCAGAGCTGTGCTCTCAGCCTGCTGCACTGGGCATTAGCCTCACAGCTCCTATTAACCCCCACTGTGTTGAGTCAAGAACCACGTGCATAAAGGATGTCAGGCATTATGCACTGGCAGTAATCAGATTTGCTGGTCACTTAGCCCTATCTGCACTTAAAAAATGAGTGTTTGGAATAAAAATATTGGATAGCAGCAAAGCTGAAATACTTGACAGCAGGGGTTGCTTTTCCAGAGCATCTAAAATATACTTGAGATGTGAACGTACAAGGAAAATTCTCCCAGATTGCCAATGCAGCGTTGGAATTTAAGTAGACTTTTACCTGAGACATCATTGGTGCTGTCATGTCAATTAAACTTTTCAGCACGGTTTTCCTGCATGTGTGGAGTCATTTATATGATTGTTTGCACTGTCCCCAGGCCACAGTCTCTCTCGAGCCTCCATTGTGCTGAGTGTCAGATAAGTCCAAATAATCAGACAGTCCCTGTTGAGCTTTGAGTCTGCAAAATGACATCTTTACTCCTCAGCTTGGTGTCACAGTTCAAGAAAAAGCTCTCTGGCTGGAGGGGAAAGAGCTAAAACTGCAGGAGTGGTTCTGTCTCCCCCCTTTCATGGAGGAACATAACACATAACAACAGCTGGCTCTTTCCTCTTCACCCTGTGCTCCTGCTGTCAAATCCCTCTTTCTGCCCTGGCATCTGACAACCAAACCTTTCCTTCACCCTCACCTTGGACTTCTTTTTTTACAGAAGCACATTATTAGCAACATAAATTATGGTCTGAGAATGGTGTCATTGAGCACACAGGATTAAAATTGCATGCTTTAAAACAAAAATGTCAGTCAGACAGGTGCACATAGCCAGGTCTGGGGAATATTTTTAAGAAATATGAGCTTTCTTTTAACATAGAAGTTTGGAAGGGAAAAGTATTTGCAAACTCACTTCAAGTTTGATTAAGTAAGAAATTATTATCAATATTTTTTCTAGATATTCCTACATTTCTTTAGAAGTAATCTATGCTGAAAAAAGGAAGATACATGGAAATTCTAATTAATAAATGTTAGTGAAATAAAATAGAGCATTGAAACTGAATTAAAAATGAAATATATTAAGCTTACTCAAAACAAAGCAAAATATTAGGGAGAGAAATACGTATAGAAAATAACTTTTCCAGCTCTCCTCTCGTCTTAGCTTCTTGATTTGTTTTAATAACCAACTTCAGAAATTTAGCAGTTATGCAGCCCTGTTTATTACTTGAATTTTAGGGCAAGTTTTATTTAAATGTCACAGGAAAAGTGTTCCAGGGAAAGGTCACTTGTATTTGAAATTGTCCAGACAGAAATTCCCAATACCAAAACAAAATTTCTTTGGGGGTTAGGTCTGAGGTCGGATTTGAGTTCTTCTTCAGCAGCAATTCAAACACCATGGACTTGTGCACTACATTTAGATTTGCAAATGCAACAGACAGAAAGAGTTATTTAGGGTATTTCAGGCTCATGGAGAGTTTAAAATGAATATTTCTTATCTGGTTTTGAAAGCACTGCACATGTTATAATTAGAGGTGTGATAAAAAGTCTCCATCCCTTCCAACTGGCATGGCATCTCTGTTAGCCATTTATTAGCTGTGAAGTTTACAGGAAAAATTTGCATTCTCCAACAACACATTGAAACTTCAAATTTCAAGTGACATTACAAGGGAAGCAGGAGTATTTGGAAATCCCTTTTTAGGAGCGACACCACTGGTGGTTGTAGGTCACTCTGCTTTCTAAGTTCCTCAGCTTTCTTCTCCAGGATCTAGATGCAAAAATCACAAACTAAACTAATCCCCTCTTAAATAGTGTTTAAAAAGTTCAGTTCTAGTGTTTCCTTTCATTTCTCGTGTTTTCTTGATATCCCAGAAAAGACGTGCAAGAGTTATTGTGTGTTGAGGCACAGCAGGGGTAGAAATTTCCTTTTTAATATATTTTTACTTCAATTTGCACATGCACATACTGGAGTGGATCACAGAGAGGCAGTAAGAGCTTTCTGGGCTCATCTGAGGGCTCTGGCAGCTCTGCAGGGTTGCACCTCTGGGTTGTCTCTGCAGCCCTTATTAGATTATTTCTGCTAAATACTTTGCAGCATTCAGCTCTCACTTAGAGCCTGGCACTACTCCCTTAGCTTGTGCCTGAGGATCCAGCCCTGAAGTGTATTATTTTTCCCCAGATCTATTGTTTGCTGCTGGCACAAGCAAGTTCCAAAGGCAGGACACCGGAATGAAAAAAAATTGCAGTCACTTCTTCAGTGAGGTCTGAATGTCAAGCAGACAGCTCCCTGCAGCTCTCTCATGCTATTTATTCAACAAATTTAGGGAATACAAATTTTTGCTGAAGAACGGGTCTATTTTGTGTATCAGAAATATGTGTCACACCAATATTAAAGTGGAGTAGCAGATCACTTGGCTACAGCTAGAGTCCTTTAGCTAACCATCATGAAAAAAGAATTCTTGGTAGGACAGAGGGCCCCTAAGGCTGTGCAAAAGCAGTCATAAACATTAGTCTTAGATGAGAATAGCAGAGAAATTCCAGACAAACATTCTGGCTAGGATCGGACCACACATGTATTTTCTGATAGTGCAAGAGACTTTCTCTTAGAAGCTGTGATTGCAAGATTACAGCTGGATATTGCTGACAGCATCTTAGTCTTTTTTTTCTTCCTTCTACAATCATTGCTAAATATGAACAAAAATCTTCTCCATTGTCCATAATATGAGGCATATGAAATGGGAATATAACACATTAAGAAAAAAAACTACAATGCCTGTAGGGGTAGGAGGCCCTGTTCCAGTAACATGCTGTTTATTTGCTCCATTTACAGCAACCCTCCCGCTCTGGCTCTGAAGTATTCTTCCATTTTCCCCAATTTTCTCAACACCTATGATGAAAAATTCCTGACTGCTCAACACCCCAGGGCCCTGAGTCACTGGTAGCCCATGCTGGTCTACCCACTGGTAGACTTTTACAGGCCTGTCCTTCATGACTGTTCTTCCTGTGGTCCAAGCTAGCCCAGGAACTGTTTCAAATACATTTACCTGGGTCTGTGATTCACTAATTAGTCCCACTGTGGTCACACTTGTTTTTAATATTTCAGACAACTTACCCATCAATGTATATTCAGCAATTACACTCCTAACTGCAACCCAGATTTCTGCAGATTTTTTGACTCACATTTCACCACCACAGAGTGCCATGCAAATATATTGACTCCTCAGGAGCAGGCAGAGGTGTCCCTTCACTGTCACAGAGCTGGGACCAGCTGTCACTTCTCAGCCATTAGAGTTTTTTCACTGGAAGCAATGCAAAAATAATGGACTGGTCATTGCCTCATCTTGCAGGGACCACTTGCATGCACCATCTGCTTGTCTGAGACTCCTGGGAAAGCCCAAGCCACGTGTTATGCAAGTTAAGGTGAAATAGGGACCTGGTTTGCTGGGTCTGTGCTACCTGTGTGAGGCTTTGTCCTCCAGAAAGCCCTGTGAGTGCAACTTCATGGAATCAGAATAGAATCATACAATCATTAAGGCTGGAAAAGACCTGAAGCTCTGCCCAGTGGCATTTTGGTCATTTTTTGTGTCCTTTCTTTGTGTACATTCATATGAATGTCTCATCACTTTTAACACAGGTTTCTGGGCCGTGCTAAACAAAGGAAAATTCCACTAATATGCAATTACCTTCATTGAAAAAAAAAATCAAGAGCTGAAGTGCTCTCTGTTGTAAGATCTTTAGAAAATTTACCTTTGTGGATTTCTAATAAAATGGATAGGCAATAATTTTGAGGAAGCTGAGTTTGCCTTTAGGGAAGAATTAGACAATATAAAAATTCCTCTCTGAAATGTGTCTTTTGTTGAGCAATTGAAGCTGCCATAATTAAGCAGTGTTTTGTTCTGCCACAGGTTTGTTTACATTTGAGAAAATGCGATACAACAATTAAAATTTAATAATATGGTAAACAAGATCTGAATAATTTATTCACAGCAAATAAAATGAATGTTGATAATCACTCTTTTTTTGAGACTAGAAGAAAAAACTGACTTCTAAGCCTGTATAGAAATTTTGTTCTTTTGTTTGGAACATTTGGTTGGATCCATCATCAAAGAAGAAAATATGAGTATTTTTACTTAGGGACAACAGTACATGTAAAGTATGAGCACATTTTCAATAAGATAAACTTGAATAATACAGAAATTGTGAAATGGAAAATGCTGATTTTGATGATTTGTGTGCCAACTTTTCCCCTAAAAGTAATTTTATATATGTGTACTCTGATGTGTAGCTATGCATTTCTTTATACTTTTAATGGAAATCATAGAGAACCTATGTTTTTGCTGTTAACAATAGTGGGATCTGTAAGATTAGCTTCAATAGTGCATGACCAAGATTATTAATATCATTATTTGTTACACTAGTACCTGTAAACTCTAGATAAATAAACAGATCAGAATCACACTGTAGTTATATAGAAAAGCTCACAAGTTAACAGAATGTTTTGTTATATAGATTCTAGAAAACCTTTTCCCCAATAATATGTATTTAGGTTTTTTCTCTAGAATAAACTGAAATAAGTCAAATTATACATCTTCCATTCATAAAATATTTTCTATCTTATTGTTAGGTACTTATATAGTCAGTAAAGAAAGGATTCTTTCTCTTTTTACTTTTAATTATTGGTTTTAAATATAGATGAATATTCTAAATACAGAAAAGAGTTCTGTGCGATTTGCAGCTCAAATCAATATGCTCAAAAACCATACTTATGGTTCATAGGTAGTTGCTTAAGTCTGTAAGTCCTGGGTTCAGGTGATTCCTGGGCCAAAAGCAGGAAGGAAAATATTTTGGCCATTTTTTAAAACAAAAGAATACCACCAGAGTGCCTTGCTGAAAAGCAATAGGAACAATCCTTCAGAGCATTGCCTAATCCTGCTTCCAACATCCAACAGCCCAATGCTCTAAATTTAAAGCATAGCCATGGGTTTGAGAGGGTGTCTAGTCCAACAGAGTAGAATTTTTGCTGCAATGCTAGGGAATGCAACAGAAACAACTACTAAACCCATAAAATGCAGATTGAAAACCATGTGTGGACCGTCTGAGGTTTAATGTCTCCTGCAACCTATGGAGAATACGATGCAGGACCAGGTCCTGTGTCATCCCTGGACTGAACTGAAAAGCAGCTTTCAAACAGGATAGCAGAACCCTTAGAAAATTTAAAAATAGCTCAGTGCACACAATGTTTTGTAACTGAAAGGCTCAGACTGTAGCCCTTACAACCTGTTTATTTATTTTTGTGGAATCAAATATATTAAGAAAGTAGAAAAACTGGGCCCCATAGCACTATTCCAAATTAACAATAAAAAAATGGGTCTCAGATTTCAGGATTATTTTCCATTCATGTAACAAGTTGTAATGCTATGTGACATCCACAGCAATTTACAGAGTCATTCTTGTAAATATTAATCTAAATAGTCAGTCTTGTTCTTTCCATTTCCTGTGTCTTTTCCCTTTCTGTCCTCTCCTAGTCCTCCAACCTGGCATTAATCTGGAGAGAAAAAAATATGAAATTAACTTCCTCCTTTCTTCTGGTTGCCCAACTGCACAAACGTTAATGTTGAATATTTTGGTGCAAGTTTTCTCTTTTTAGAGTGATAAATGAAAGCCCAGGGCTTGGGTCTGCAAAAACCTCCTCAGTGTGCTACTGGGGCAATGTACTGGGGAATGGCATGAAGGACAAAGATATCAGGGCAGACCTCAGAAAACTTGAATGAAACACCAAGCTGTTGTAAAATTTGAAGTCTGCAAGTCTCCTCTGGTCAGTGTTGAACCAGATCTCCATCACTGTTGCAGTAAGTGAAAAGAACCTTTGATATGCATTACATATTTATGGCAAATGATACTTAACTGGCTCGGTGTGTCCAGAAAAGTGTTAGAACAGAGTGGGGTTTTTTTGCTTTGGTTGGGGAAAATGGGTTAAAGATTCATTCTCCACCAGTAGAGCTTAAGTAGTTTGAAGACCAGATATGAAACAGGGCAAGCAAGGGGGTCTCCACTCCACCATTCCTCTGGGCATGGTGGAAACTCACCACAACTGAGCAGGAAGACAGCTTCTGTGAGCCTGTTCACACTCACAGCATAGATGTGGCATTGCCATGCCAAGCTGGGAGAGATACTTGCTGTGGCTACCAAAAACAATGGCTTTGGAATTTAAAAACATAAATTTGGTCTGCAGGGCTAATAAAATGTGTAGTAAAAAAGCTTTTCTGAAGTCTCCAAAATCTTGAAATAGCCGACACAGTAGCTGGAATGAACTCACTGAAGAAATCAGTTTGCGTTTCACTGCAAAATCTATGGCTTAACCTACAGTACCAACTCTGATAATATCAGACATGTAGTGTTAACTGCCTGAGACTGCTAAAGCTCATTAACTAACCTAGAGGATTTTTTATTATTGTTGCAAAGTCTATAAATGAAAAGATCCAGTCATCCATTAAGTACACAGCATAAATCATTTGTACCTGCAGATTGTGTCTTTTGCAAAGCAAGTGATGTGTACCAGTAATAAACAGCAGAAACCCAACAAAAACTCACTAAGAACCTAGTCATCTTGGCAGGTTTTATTCTTCCTCATCCTTCACCACTAGCTCTTGTACTTTATTCTACAAAGGTTTCTCATTTTTAGCTCTTTGTTATCAGTGAGCAAAAATGCCTCCTACAGATGAACAGATATATTTTTTTCTCCATCTGTTGAGGCATTTTCTTTGCTGTGCTCTGGAAATTTGCCAAAAGGAAAGGAGATAACACTTCTGAACACAGGATGGATGGCAGACATAAATCTGATGAAAAGATGGACTACAGCAGCTGACTGATGATTTCACAAAGGCTGTTTTGTTGATTCTCACTGAACCTGAGGTTTCCTTCTTCAATTTGTGTCAGTGAGAACAAGGATGTTCAAGTCACTCACTGGAAGAAGCGCAGGGTATTTTTTAATTACATGACTTTTGTCCTTCTTGGATTTTTGACACACCAATTTAATGAAGCCAGACCCTACCATTACAGGTGGGAATTCACTGGGGAGGTAAGAAAGGGCTACACAAGGTATCTGCCTATACTTCCTAGCAATAGCCAATTGTATTTTCACTTTTCACTGTTTGTGAATTACACAGTTAAAGAACAAGATATCGAGAGAAATGGTCTTTGAAAGCCGCTCAGTGTTTATGGGTCTGGGTGGCCTTTGGAAAAAAGCCAAACAGCTTGCTTCAATCAGGGTATCTGGCAAGGCTGAAGTTGTTGTTTATCAATTGCCTAGCTTTAACATTCAGGAATAGTGGAAGACATATCAATGATTTCAACCTATGCAGCATTCTTTCGTGGAAGGTTTGGATTACCCCTTCCAAATCAAGGAGGGTATTCCTCACCAAGCCCAAACTGGTGACTGACTCTTCCATATAAAATATCCATTCAAGCCGCAAAACTCTTTTGGCCCAAGAGAGGGTTTGATATATGCCTCAGTGTTAGTTATGATGCCTTTGCTCTAAAGAGCAAACACAGGTGCTAGTCCAACATGAGGGAATTGATTGTGTGGTGGCTGCTATAGCTGGATGATGCTCTTTGATTTACTGAGCTGAGGATAAATCCACCTCCCAATGCCTAGTGAGAGTGAATGGAAAGTCTCCCACTCTATCAGAGGTTTATGGATTAGGTCCCTCCTGCACAATTAAAAGTAGCTCCTTCTCAGAGAAAAAGAAGAGAGAAGAAATCAAGCTCCAAAGCCAGTTAAGGATGCTCTTCATTTTTTTCTGAGGGCTGCTTTAGGCATTGTATTGAACAAGTATATACAAACAGCCTCTCAGCCTCTTGTGAATTACAATTGTTATATGTTTCCTTTGAAATGAAGACTTGGCTCTTTGCCCTAAATAACACAGTAGGGTTTTTTTTTCTTTTTCTTTTCCTTTTTTTTTTTTTATGATTTTCCATTAAATTACATGCAGAACATTAAGTTTAAACACTGGCTTTCTTCCCTGAGGAATAGAATGATCTATTCATGTCTAGGTTGGTGTGTCTCAGTCAGACTTTTTTTCTCTCATTCTCTTCATTTTTGTTATGTTTAAATAAGCTTTACTTTTTTTTTTTTAATGTGCTTAGCTTGGACAAATAAATATCTCCAACCCTTACTTAGCAATTTATGAGATGAGGGCCTCCTTTTACTATCCACTTGCAAGTATTCAGTGAGGCTACTTATCATTTTGCAGTTATCTTTTCCCTCTATGGTCCTTTTAACATGCAATATTGAAAGGACTTCCTATAGGACTTCCTACTTTACATGTGGTATTTCAACAGAGATTGTATAATTAAACAGTAGAATGGCAACAGGAATACACATTAGTCTAACTAGATGAGCAACAATGATGATTTACTAGCACAAGCTGTAAACCCAAGTCCTCTTCTAGTAGATACATCGAGTTGCATTAATAGCTCTTTTACAGTTTTTTTATGACAAAATTGCAAACTTAGCATTGCAACCTGGAGAACTCAGGTCCTTCTTTCTAGCAGCTCCCACTTCATTTCAGTAGCTGCAGTGACTGCAGTGGTTTGACAACTATCAAACTGGCCCCTAAGAAGGGGCAAGGACAAGTATCACAGAATCACAGAACCATGGAATCATGGAATCATAGAATGGCTGGGGTTGGAAGGGACCTTAATGACCATCCAGTTCCAACCCTGCTGCTATGGGCAGGGACACCTTCCACTAAACCAGGCTGTTCAGAGCTCCATCTAAACTGACCTTGAACACTTACAAGCTTCCACAGCTTCTCTGGGCAACCTGTTCCAGTGCTTACTACCATCACAGTATTGAATTTCTTACCATCTGATCTAAATGTTTGAGTTTAAAGCCATTTCCCCTTGTCCTGTCACAACATGCTCTAAGTATCCCAATAATAATATCACATCCTTCTCCCATACGTGCCAGGAAGTTTCTATTCTCTGCAACCCTTTGTCTCCCAGCACCACTATTGACCACATCAGGTCTTCACCTGTTGAAGCCTGGTTTATCTGATCCCACAAGGTCATCTGCACAGACCCGTATCCTTCCTTATTTTATGAGCTGGCTATTCTTTCCTGTTACTGTTTCATGACCTTCAACATGCTTTGTATTCTCACTATGAGGCTTGCAATATTTTCAAACATTTCTTCCACATAAACAGCTCAGGATTATCTTCCAAAAGAAGGTGGGGATGAAAGAAGAGCGGACGTGAGAATTATAGAAATGGAACCCAAACCTCAGAAATCTAATGCTTGCTGGAAATGTTTGCATCAAGGAAAAGAGCAGGCATGATTTCTTTTTTTTTTTTTTTCTTTTGGTAGAGCCTGTGATAGAACATATACACTGTGGGAATTTGCTCAAAAATTTTAGTGTAGTATATTCTCAATAAGACAAAAAGCAGGTAGATTAGTGAAAAAAACCATACCATTTTTTTGCACTTTTCGCACAGTAAGTACATGAAATTTTGACGGTACATGTGCCCTGGGATATGTCAAGTCTCTGCATTGCTTGTAACTCATGAACTGCTGCCTGGTCTTCTGCTTTACCTAACTCCAGATAGAAGATTTAGACAAATAGTTTCCTTGAAAGTGTCAAAAAAACCCTTTATGCAAAGCAAATACATTTCTACTTTCCTTCCTTCCTTCCTTCCTTCCTTCCTTCCTTCCTTCCTTCCTTCATTTTTTTCAGCAGTAAAGTTCTTAATAGAACATTGCTGGGGAAAAAGCAACAACAAAAAAACAAATCAAAAGAAAAAGAAAACCCTCCCACCCCAAAACCACAAATCAAGTTGAAATCATGGAAGAATCAGGTCTGAAAAGCAGTTTTCTGTAGTCTTTTAACAACAGAAAGGCTAGGTGTACTTGTGATACAAACCACTCCTCCAAGAAATTGCACTGGATTCCACCAAACTAGCCACAAGGAACAGGCTGTGTTTAAGATTAGTTTGAGCCTTAAATATGCAAAAAAGCATATGCTAATGTTAAGCTCCTTAAGAATAGATTTTTCTCTCATCAGATGTGTTCTTGCAATATATGATGTAATGGGTGGGCTTCATCCACTGGGAAAATAAAACAGGCACCTGGTAAAAATAGCCATAAAAACACTTCAATAATTGCTCTTTCAACTTGAACAACTCCGAATAGGCTTAAGTTTTTAATTGAAATTCTTATGAGAAGTCCTTCCTTCCTTAAAATAACTTATTTAGTTTCTAAATGATACCACTAAGCTAGTTTCTGATACTCTGATGCAGTAGTGAGTTCATCAGTGTTTTGATTCCAATTTTAAACAATAATTTTGTTTCAATCAATGCATCATCCACTTCTGATTTAGCTAGATACAACAGTGCAATGACCCCAGTAAGTGAGAAGAAGTAAATTTAATGAGAAAATTGTTTCTGGATTGTCTGGCAGAGGGAATGGTGTCTGATTTTTCTACCCTCTCAATTTACATAAGTTTCAGTCTGCCCAGGAAGAGCTGACCTTGGGCAAAGCTGGGAATAGTAGTACCATAAGCCAAACTTCCCTACATAAGACTAAGGCAGTCTTCATTACTGAGGCACTGCACATGTCCTTAAGCAAATCAAGAGTTACAAAGCTGTATGAAGATTTATTTTAGTGAGAAGTTTTTAGAGACTTGCATATGGCTAAGTCCTCAATGACACAGCAGTTGTAGCATCACTCTGGACTGGGATGCTGTGGCTGAAGGTAGGTTAGATGTCTGAGGTAGGGGAACACATTTTATGTCGCCATCCAGCCTAATTACTGAATTATTAGAGGTGTCTTGTATTAAGGATTTAAAGATGGGTTGCTTTTCAAGTTGCCCTCTGCCCCAGGACACCTGTGGTCACTCCATTTTTCAAGGTTTGGCATTTTCTTCCCTTAAGTTACTTCTCCAAATGTAAGACTTATCCTACCTTCTCTACCAGCTGTAATCAGCACCAGGTCGAAGCAATTAATTCTCTTCAAAGAGTTGTAGCTGCACAGACCCATATGGCTGCTTCCCATGTGACTGTGAGCTAATTAAACTTGACTTTATTCTGCCCTCTTCCATTTTCCTCTACCTGAGGAATCAGTTTTCCAGTGCCTCAAACTCTGCACCCACGTTCAATCCCCTTCAATTCAATTTCTTGCCACAAGGAAGTTTTCCTATATATTAAACTTGATTCATCCATATATTTAATTCGATTGCATCATTTTAATTGTGTAATTTTACATCTCCTTAAGGAGGAGGTTTTGGCACAAGTACAAGTTTATAGCTGAGTAGATTTAAAGGGACTACTGTGAACATCTTAGTAGAGAAGTCTACATTTATTAATGCCATGTTGAGGAGCTGGGTTTAGGGCAGAGAAACCAGGGCAGTTTTCCAGGATCTTAGATGCTGGTGTCAGCAGGCCAAGTTATATGGCAAAGACAATTATCCAATCTAGAAACAGCTTCTGCTTAGGGCAACCACATTTCTATTGCAGTTATTTGTATGGCTTTAAGCTGAAAGGGAGTAGATTTAGATTGGATATGCTGTGGATGCCCATCCCTGATAGTGCTCACTGCCAGGTTGGATGGTGCTCTGAGCAACCTGGTCTAGTGGGAAGGTGTCCCTGCCCATGGAGGGGATTAGAGCAAGATGGTTCTTAAGATCCCTTTCAACCCAATTCTCTAGTCTATGATTTTTTTAAATTTGTGTTTGGTATACAGTGATTTAGAAAGCAAAACTAGAAAAGTATTTTCTTTCATTCTTATGCCATCCTATTGCAAGATTGATCCTTATACTGTATTTTTCCTGTCCTTTGTACATTTTAGTTTTAAATACCATGATGAAAGGTCACAATTCAAGAGATTTCTCAGAATATGAAGTATATCCTTAGGTCAGTTTAACAAAAAAAGTATCAATCCCACTCTTTCTGTGACCTCCTTCCCACATACTTTCAGTCACTCTTTCTGTCCTCCAGTGCTAAATCCCACACTGAAGTCCGTGGGTTACTACAAGCCATCTATAATTTGTTAGTCAGTCCTTTGATGCTTTTCCTATTTGGGTTTAAAAAATGCAGATTTTATTCATTGGTGGGTAGAGAATTTTAAGACAGACTCTAGAGGCTGAAAAAACATTTTGTTTGATCTGTCACATGTTCTTTTATTTCAAGCTCTCTTTACCCTTTCTTAAAATCTCTTTAAAAATGGAACCGAATTTTGGCAAGAAACAGTTCTTTGAACTGGCAAGTCAAAACATATTGTTTTAATGTTGAAAAAGTAAAGCAAATAATAATTTTTTTAGCTTTTTACCCTGGGTGAGGTTAAGTTGTAACAGAAATAGGTGAGTAAATTTGGTCATGTTCTGATCATCCTGAGTCAGCACCCTCCAGAAAAAAATATTGCCTGCCACTTCTGCAGGAAGCTTTTAAGTTATAATGCATTTATATAATCATAGAGAAGTTTGTAATTAATTTTGAATATAAGCCATTCCTTACTATCCATTCTGTTCTCAGAAATATTTGCCACAGGAGACAGATCCAACAGGATCAATGGTTTTGGTTTTACCTTTTCCCACTATCTATTTATTCAAGGCTCCTTCTTCCCTTCCACCACCACCACCCCCCCCCCCCACCAACACACACNNNNCCTCAAAAAAAAAAATCTGTAAATAAAATCATAGAATGTTTTTCATTTAAAGGGACCCTACAGATCATCTAATTCCAGCCCCCCTGCCATAAGCAGGGACACCTTCCCAATAGACCAGGCTGCTCAGAGCCCCATCCAACCTGGTCTTGAACAATTCCACTGTTCAAGCAGCCATAGCTCCTCTGAGCAGCATATCCATCTATTGCTTTCTGTGGTAAAGACAGTGGGAAGTGAAATAATATCAGGTTTTGTATGAGGTATGAAATGGTTAACATTTTGAAGCCAAGACCATCACTTGAATCCCAATATACTTCCCATTTAATCCATCTGCTGAGGAGGGATGCTATATCGTCAGTCATCAAGCAGGAGGATTTTAGCTATGCCCATAAAAATACTTGCATGAGTTCCCTTAGCTAAATGTTAATTAAAACACAGGCTTTGCAAGTGGCCTGGGAACCCCAGTGGCTTTTCTCTAGCTTTGTTCTATCAGGACTCTCCATACATGAAGTACTGAAAAAGGTTTGCTGTGCCTTAGAGACACAGGATAAGTGGTCAGTAGACCTGATTCCAATGTTATTTGTGCCACAGAGAGCTTGTCCAAAATATTTTCCTCTGCTTCGCATTCCCCATCTACAAAACTTCTCTGATAGCATCTGCCTGCTCGCCAAAAAACACTCACTGTGAGGACTAATTAAGAGAAGTGTAAAGTCTTCTTTAAATCCTTGGGCAAACAATAGATAAAAATATAACAATTGAGTTTATACACAGCAAAAATACAATTTCAGACAACTCCACAGGGAATTTCCTGAGTAAAAATGGTTAAGTACTTTCTTTAAGCTGACAAAATATGAACTACTATGTATACTCTCTATAAAGCAGCAAACAAGCAAATAATCTTGAGTGAATGAATTATAGAATCATTAAGTTTGGAAAAGAGCTCCAAGATCATCAAGTTCAGCCTTTGACCAAATGCCATCATGCCCATTTAAAGCATATCAAAAAGTGCCATGTCTACTTATTTTTTTAACACTTTCAGGGAGGGTGACTCCAGCGCTTCCCTGGGGAGCCTGTTCTAAAGCTTAACCACTCTTCCAGTGAACAAAAATTTTTAATTGGTGCCAGAAAGCATCTGTCTGGAAACATTCAGAAAGTACGGTCACCCTTTTTTTCCCATGAATTTTTGTGACTTTTTTTGTTTATTTTCTTTATTATTGGAAAGATCCAGAAAGAAGAACTTTTCTTTAGAAGTATTTATAATAGGTTTAATTCTCTTTCATTTAGTGAGTTAACAAGGTGATTTCAAATGGAATGCTTTCAGGGTGTCCATGTGTGAGCTGGCAGTTTTCTTCCTTTATACTCTCCCATATAGATAGAATTATGGGACCCATAATGTATACAGTAGGGTAACAACACTGTGCAAACAACCTTTAAGTCTTACAGGCTGGGTATTTCCTAACACCACCATTATTTTTAAAAACTGATTCTGAAACCTTCAAGTCATTCAAAGCCCCATTTAGAAAAGTGTATCCAACCTTATTAAAAATGTACACAATTAATTATGCCAGGCATAATTTACATAACAGAACAGTGTCACCACAGCAGATCAAGCCAAATTAGTGTAAAGAAACAGTACCAAACCTTCTGGCTTAATGAGTTTTGCTCATGACATGAACAAGTGCTAAGTCTTCCCTCTGCCTTGCCCTGGTGTATATAATTGACCATAACATTGTCTGGTTAATTATTTGAACATTTGATCTCAACATGAAAAAACACAGAATGCATTACCACTTTCCTTTGTCAACAGTTTTTATTATTAATATTGAGAGATTAAAATAACTGATTATAGCTTACATTGCCATAGAGCTGTTGATACAAACTGTGAGATCATTAGTTTGAGTCACACAAGTCCCTTCTTATCCAATTCTGTTTTATAATTCTCAGTATGTTGTGGCAGCTCAAGGGTCTTTTTACATGGAGCAAAATTTCCCCTTTCCTGTTTTTACATAATTTGGTATTTGCAGCACTTCATTTCAGAACCCCATAATGTGCAAACAGAATCTGTGTCCTGGGAGATAAATTTTCTGTTTTAGGTTTAGGGGGCTGGGAGTTGAAACCTTAAAGGGTTTTCTTTATTACATATTCTGTGTGTCTGATTCCCTCTCACTGGAATATGGATGGCTACATTCTCACCATGTAATTATCTTTATTACCTATAAACAGGCTGCATTTGACTTCAACATTTCAGCTTTTTTATATCCGGCAAAGAAACAAAACCTAGAGTAAATTAAGTCTGACTTCCATGAAGCTCTATGTACATTCAAAGCTTGGTATGTGTTTTGTGTGAAGTCTATAATCCTTGTATAAAATGTTTAATTAACCTCTTTCAGAACATTTGTAATATGTTTCCATTGAATTCATGAGACTGTGTGGGCACCCACTGCTGGCTAATTTACAAGAATATGTTTGCTACCACTTCCGAAAATGTTGTGTGTAACCTAGTGGATGATCCTAGATACAAATGATGTCATTGCTAATCTTGCTATTGGTATTTACACCAAAAAGGTTTGTGTATT
Source organism: Dicaeum eximium (assembly GCA_013396995.1). NCBI lineage: Eukaryota > Metazoa > Chordata > Aves > Passeriformes > Dicaeidae > Dicaeum > Dicaeum eximium. Next base: position 1,059,976 of record VWZP01006139.1, on the reverse strand, counting down.
TTTTCCCTTTTTTCTATTTTTCTTCTATTTTTTTTTCCTTCACATTTATTCAACACAGGGAGCTGAAAGGATTGCAGTGCTGTTGGGTTTTTTGTGCAATACAGTGGTTAATAATGTAAAGTATTTGTGCTGTTACCAGACTGAAGGTTTCTTCTGATTTATAGAAGCATAGAGACATTTAGGATGGAAAAGATCTCTAAAAACATTGAGTACAGCCATAAGCCTAACCTTTTAATGGCCATCCTTGCTGTGCCTCAATGGCCAGCTCACAGCCAGCAGTAGTTGGAAGAGCTTTTTTACAAGTTACATCCTCTGAGATGGGCTCAAAACACGTTCTTTAATGTGTTCCCCCAAATGGCCTCATGTTGTGCTAGGGGAAGTTTAGAGTAGATATTAGGAAAAATTTCTTCACTGCAAGGGTTTTCACTCATTGGAATAGGCTGCCCAGGGAAGTGGTGTAATTGCCATACCTGGAAGGTGTGTGGATGTGACACCTGAGGGCACAGTTTCTTGATCCACACTGTGGTGCTGGGTTAATGGATGGATGGAGTCAATAATCTTGGAAATATTTTTCCAACCTTAATGATTTATGATTCTTTGATTCTATTATTCTTTGATTCTATGGTCTTCGTTCTTGACTTTCCCAGAAGTAAAAGACATCATGTGTAGTTAGAGCCAGGGGAAAAATGCCCTTTTCTTTACCACCTTTGTGGATTTTTGTGCTAAGAGGAAGAACTTCCTAAGGGGTATTTATAGAGGAAAATGCCTGTTTGTTTATAAAGTATTTGTTTATAAAGTATGGGTGATCAGGAAAACAAAGATTAAACATATGAAGACGTAAACAGATGCTATGAAGGAACTCTGTGTTCAGGTTCAGCTGTGTTGACTGGGTGCAGGGAAAGAAGGGAAAGAAGTGATTGACATGTTATGACTAAGGAGAGGCTTAGCAGTGGCCGATTTCCAATTGAAACACAAAACTAGGGCCATGTTTGGGCCTTTTTATGAAATTTATTACTGCAGGTCTTCCCCTGTACCAGGAATTCATAAACTCATAAATATTAGTGTTACCTCTACTTCTTGAAGGGCGAGGCAGATGAGTAGAGTGGAAAATAAAAAAAACAGTGCACAAATTATAGAAGACAGTCAGGAGAGGCATAGAAGTTATAAGAGAGAGAAATTAAATTGATACCAAAAATTCAGTATCATGTATCATCTTTTTCAGCATAATATCTGGTCTGTATTACTCTACTCTGGGAAGAGCTTCATTACATTTTGGATAAGATTTAAAAGCCAGGGCATGAGATATTTACACAGAGCTGCAAGGAAAGGTCTTTGTATTATGGATAGCTTCCAAAATACCTGACAGTGACACTGTCCTTTAGATTGGCTGCAGGATAACTCTTAGGCCAACATTTTCAGGGGAAGGTGGAAACAAGCAGTTGTGTACCTGCTTTGATCTCTCTGTGAGAGACACAAGATGTGTTGCTAAGGGTTAAGATCACCTGTAACAGGGTGCAAAGGCACCATTGGCAGCTATTCCCAGTGTGGGTTTTTCATAGGAGTAAGTTTAAAATGATTGCTTGTGAAAGTAAATCTTGACAGCACATGCCTTGGGAGGTTGTGAGTGGTGAAGAGCCTTTTATTAATTGCATTGGCCTTAATGCCTTGTTTTAGGGAGATGATTATAGGTGTTACTCTGGATATGTTGTCGCACAGATAATGGAGTCCATTGACTCTCACATGTATCAACCCCTGTAGAATAGGGATAACTTATTTTATTGCTAATGGACTATTAAAAAATCATAAAACTGGGCAAAAAAATTCTCATGATATCAAACAGCTACAGAGGAAGAAGCTGACCACTGCTCAGTGGTCACCAAGGTAACAACATGTTGATGTTTCTTACAAGTTATTTCAACACATGAAAGGAAGAGGAGAGAAAAAAATAAAAGGGTTGTTATTCCTGTGTCTTTTGAGACATTTCATCAAGATCAATGTTAGATGCCCTATGGGCACCTTCTTTCCATCCCAGAAGGCTCCAGGCTTACTTTATATGACTTAGTTTCCACTAGTGCACAGATGATGGGATAAAGTCTTTACCATATTTTATCCTGTTATCAGAAGTTATTTCTCTTTAAATTTCCATAGCCTGCAACACGCCTCTCAACATAATATTTTATATATTTTAAAATATATTAATATAATGTATAATATCTATAAATACCGATGTAATACAGGATGTCTATAAATGTATAGGAGTTTCTTTTTTCTTCAGTCCTTGTAACTATATGGACCTTCCCTGACTTCTACTGCCACAAGCAGCAGTGGGGAGCAGTGCTACAGCACTGGCACTGGGTTTACACCTGAGATGCTGTGTAACACAACATTTGCAAGTCTATCTTGCCTCCCTTCCCCATGCTTGCAATCTGCCAAAGGAAACATTCTGATAATACTTGAAAAATGCTTAGTCTGGAACCATGAGCAGATTTTTGGTGGCTGGTTCTGAGTACAAGGCAAAACAGGAGAGGATTATGCAGCTGAATGAGCAGTAGTGCTAAGAGAAATGCAGGAAAAAGAATGCCTTATTCCTGGAAAGCTAGGCAACATCTGAGGCTGAAAACAGATCACTGCAATGAGACTCTCACTGAGCAGAGAGAAATAACTGACAATGATTACCTGGAAGCTGCCTGCTGTCCCTAACTGCTAATATACTCTCCCATGTCAGTTTGACACAGAATAATCTTTAGCTGAAGCTAAAGAATATGGTAGTGACATGAAAAAGATGCTGGTATGGATGTCTGAATGGGAGCAACAGAAACAGAGCCCATTGTGCATGCCCTGGTGCGTGGCCCAAAGAACCATGTAACCGAAGGCAACTTGGTCTCTGCAACTTGATCATGCTTTCCTTTTTGGAGAAAAATGAACACACAATCACAGGAGACAGATGACATGAACCTTCTACTGAGGATACCCTCATCCCACCTACTGCTTGCCCGTAACGCCTCAGCCAAGCACTCTGACCACAGGAATGAGCCCTTCAGCCACCCAGGAGCACCTGCACTGTGGTGTTAGCCCGCGCATTTCAGCACTTCAGAGCCCAGAGCACATACTTGATATTTGGCTTGAGAGACAGAGTGCTGTTACCTTTCCTGAGTTGGGGTTGACAGCTGCATCTATAAACCTGCCCAGACAACTGATTCAGTGAAGTGATTTAATCATCTGGGGACACAGTCAGCAGCAGTCAGGGACAATTCATGCAAAGGCCTTGAGCAACCCTTTAGAGAGACATATGAACCCCAGAACCTCAACAGAACTGTCTGAATCTGGTCCACCTTGGAAAACTCTTAAGAACTTTCTAACCCTTTTCTCTTCTCTTGTGAACTTTCTCTTTTCTTGTGAACCTATCCAATTCTGTTTGGATAGGTTAGCCAAGAGTCTTCTAAAGAAATAAAGGCATTTTTATGTCTTTCTTTCTCTCTTTTACTTAGAAATATCTCATAGAATCATAGAATGTCTTGGGTTGGATGAGACCTTAAAAATCCTCAAGTTTAAACTCCCTTACCATGGGCAGAGACATCTTCCACTAGACCAGGTTGCTCAAAGACCCATCCATTTTTGCTTTGCACCCTTCCAGGAATGTGGTATCCACATTCTCTGGGCAACCTGTTCTAGTGCCTCACCATGCTCCTCTGAGTAAAGAACTTTTTCCTAATGTCTAATCTAAATCCCCTTTTAGTTTAGAACTGATTTTTCTTTGTCCTATTGCATGCTTCTACATTCATGATTCTGTTATATGGCAAAGACTCGTGGAGTTTTTGATGTTCCTGGCTTGCAGAGAGTGGCTAAAACATGGGAAACCTCATCAAATTATATCATACAATATAAAAAAAGAAAGCTGGCAGAAAATCTAAAGAAGTGAAGTATCAAACTATAGACAATCAGGCAGGAAGTAAGGACTTATTCATAAGGAAAGTGCAATGAAGGAAGGACATTAAAATTCAGTAAACTGAATATTGCAATGAATGTCACATGAAACACAGGCAACTATTATTTTGATGTGAAAATATATCCAATCTGGAGAGCACATCAGTGTTATTCTTAGTTTTGGATTGTGATGCATCTGATCTGAAGTGTGTTACTGATGTTACAACTGTCCAACCTGCCTGGATGATATGGTAGCTGGCAGGAGACTGGTCTAAATTACCAGAGAATTTCTGGTCTAAAAGGCACTTGTGTTCTCTTCATTATGTCCAGACTTTTGGTAGTTAGCAAACAAACCCTGACTCTGAGGCAGCTGATGTTACATTGCTACAAGTCTTAAGCTTCACTGCAGCTATCCAGATAGCAATCCCTGTGATCTGACAACACTTGTATTTTTAGCTATTTTATCTTTGTTTCTCCTCAAAATGCAAGCAATGGAGCCTTTCCTTGCACCTTGGTTTTGTATCACTGGTGAGCACCAAACATTTTCATTGTGGAGGTGAAAAGTGAAAGAGATGCAGGGAGGGTCCCAGCAACCACCACACCAAAGCTTCATTGTAGAAACTAAAGGGTGATGACCAATGTCCCAGCAGGGAGCTCAGGAAGGACAATGAGGGATCCTACTCAAACCAAAAGCTGTTGTAGGCACACAGTTTGTGGTAATTGGGAGTGGGGCTGTGGCTGAGCCTCATCCCTGATGGGCTACAGCTGTGTGGGACAGGTGATTGGTATTAAAGGGAATGAGCCAGGGAGTGCTGAGGGGCACTGACCAACCACAGAAGGGTGGAGAGGACACACAGGTGGAATGCAAGTGAGATCAAGAGCTTAGAGCTTAGAAGGTTGTGCTGAGGAACAATAGAGAGCAGATGCTTGCAGCCTTCTGAAGGGATCTGATGTTACTCTGTAAGAGCAGATGCCTGAAGCCTTCTTTGGTGGTGGCTTCACTGTCCTTCTGCTGTAATGGTGACCCTGACATGATTCAGCTACATGGCTGCAGCCCTAATAGCAGTGGTGGAGCCAGGAGGACCAGGAGCCTGGGAACTGAGGAGGCAGACCAAGGACCTGAGAGCCTAGAAATCTGGAAAACTTATGAGATACCAACCCCAAGAAGAAGGATATGCTGGTATGAAAGAAAAAGAGAGCGGCTATGCACTTGGCTTATTTAGAAAGAGATGGCTTGGGAGCTACTGTACAAACTGTCCTTTTTGTTAAAATGTGGGACAGTACCAGCTGTGCTTTCGCTTGTGCTGCTGCCTGCTGCTGCCTAGAGGTGTGGGGGAGCCCCGTGCCCCCGGCCAAGATATTGCTGCAGTCTGGTGGGGCCCAGGGGAGGTGCCAGGGTCTCTCTGGATGGCAGAGCGGGCAGTGGGACACAGAGATGGAAGGAGCAAGTGGCACGGCCACAGCAGCAGCCAGCACTGCAGCAACAGCACGGCCCCCGAGGAGTGTGAGGGGAGGTTTGCGGAGTCGCTGCTGCAGGAGCACTGGAACAGCAAAAACAACCTGGAGCTCCGAGGGGTAGAGTCAGAGCTGCACAGAAAACAGGTAAGAAAACTTTCTGGAATTGTATTGTGGCTGTCTCGACTGCACTAAAAGGTGACACCGAACGTGGTTCGGGACTGGGCTGCAGGGCGTGGCACAGCCGGGGATGGGACGGAGCCCAGCCCAGCACTGCGAGCAGCGGGGGGACTCTTCTGGTCCAGACCAGGCTGAATTTGGCACCTGGGGTACGGGTGAGCCACTGGAGACATAATGGAAATAACTTATCAAGTGATGTGACCCACTAATGCAACCAAAACTGTAAAAGGAGCAAGAGAAGTTATTAAAGCAGCAGTAGGAGCTAGGGACAGAGTGGCTCTGTTGCTGTGTGATGTGTTTGTTTGCTGGTAAAAGGTGTGTATTGTGCTCGTGAGTTGCAGTTATTAAGATGTGAACATGTATATTCTATCTTATTGTTGTATGTTACTTCATGAAGTTGTGTGGCTGTTGATGGAATTATGTAACTTATTCTTGTGTGTTGCCTTGTAAAGTTGCACACCTATTGATATTGTCAATATTTT
>VWZP01006139.1:1005917-1053930 GCA_013396995.1 Dicaeum eximium | reverse complement strand
GACACACAGGTGGAATGCAGGTGACATCAAGAGCTTAAAAGGTTGTGCTTAAAAGGAATAATAAAGAGCAGCAGATGCCTGAGGCCTTCTTGGGTGTTGGTGGTGGCTTCACCGTCCTTCTGCTATAACAAGCCAGCACCAAAAGGCTTTTGGAGAGTGCCAGTTGCCCAAAACAATGATCTTAGGAGCCATAAGCAAAACCCCAAGTGCACTATTGGAAACCAAATCAGCTTTGGCCTGCCTTCCCCCAGGAATGTATTCCTAGTAGCTTGTGTTCTCACAGCTTTTGAAATGGAAGTGTTTTTCTTCTTATAAAATGAAGCTTTAAAAATGAAGCTTATAAAGGAAGCTTATAAAATACCTGTGCCCAAGCTTTCAGTTACTGGTCTGCTCACACACGGGATTGTGAGTGATGAAACAGAGCTGAAGCAGAGAGCCTGCTTTATCTTGTCCAGCTTCCTTCTGGGCATCATAATTAATTATGTATTTATTAATTTATTTATTTAGGTATTTGCAAAGACCCTGATGAATAAAAAGGTACATATTTGAGTTTTGTTTCTTTCCATGTCCCTGAAGACTCCATTTGAAGCCTGCAACTGTTTTTCCCAGTACAGCATTCCCATGTCTTGCCCATATGCCTGCCCAAGGCACTCCAGGTGCCACTGCTTGTGCAGTCTGCAGTTGACCATGCAAGATATTCCTGTGCATAACTGTGACTCTCCAAAATTCTGTCTTTCCATGTTTTATGTTCCTTGTCAATTGGCTTCTGCCCACAGGGCCTCTGGCTTCATTACTGCCAAAACAGAATAGGTTCAGATTTTGGTTGCTATGTCTTCCTGTTCTCTAGTTCAAGTAGAAGTAGATTTGGAAGGGTTTGTTAAATACAACTTATCTTTTTTACTCAAATAAGCATAACAGATAATCCAGCAAACATGAGACATAGATTGTTGACTGACTCCTACAAGCTTATATTTCTCTATAACCATTTTCTTTGAAAAGAAGCACAGCTACACTAAATGGAGATCTTGAATTATTTTAAAGACATTTCATATTCTTTCCTGTGCCACATGGAAGCTTTCACCCATCTCACCTGGCTTGTGATTTAAAAGCACAGTCTAAGCAAATTTTAACTTTTTGGCTCAGATATAAAAACTGTAAGACTGGTGAAACAGCAAGGCTTGGTAAGATATGTTTTCACAGATCTACAATATATGCTGCAAGCATAAAGTAAGGAATGGCACATGGAAGGTAAAACACATTGCAAAGTATCTTAGCACATAAAAAAGGAATAAGGAAGAAAACTCATAAATTAAAAGTAGGCAAATAGAATGTGATACAAGGATATGCAGCCTGTGAAATACATTGCCAGAGAAACAGCTTTGAGAAGGGGGATAAAGCTGGGCTCTCTGGGTGGGGGCATGCCTTACCCACCATCTAAATGAGTACTGGGACAAGACTGATCTGTGTGCACACTTCCCTTCTTTTTGGGTACGAAACTTCTGCTTTAGGGTGTAATTTAAAAACATTAGCTGTTAGAATAAAGGGAGTTCTACAGTCAGAGTCTTCTGATATTTTTCTCAAAGCAGCATGTGTCTGAGATTTCCAGAGACTGCATTCTGGATATAATGAGCCACTGGTCTGACCCAGAGCAGAGATTTCTTTGTACCAAAAGTGATGTATTTATGTATGATTTCATAATTATTCCTCTTGCTCATGCTGTAGATCCTGCCTTTGTTTTGACTGTGCTTGATAAGGTCTGCATACAGCCAGGCTTGTCCTGACTAGTGGCTCCTCTCCCCAGATAGTAACATGAGGAGTTTCAGCACAGTTAACAAAGGGGGAGTAATATTTTCAAAAAAATCATAGAATGGTTTGGGTTAAAGGAGATCTTAGAGGTCATCTAGGTTTAACCCCACTACCATGGGCAGAAATGCCACCCTCTAGACCAGGTTGCTCAAATCCCCATCCAGCCTTGCCTTGAACAATCCCAGGGATGTGGCATCCACAGCTTCTCTGGGCAACTTGCTCCTTACCCTCTGAATAAAAAACTACCTCCTAACATCTAGCCTTACCCTCCCCTCTTGTTCAAAACTTTGTACTTATCACTATCTTCTCATGCAAAAATTGCTCTCCTTCTTTTTGTAACCCCCCCTTAGATTACTGAAAGGTCACAATAAGCTGTCCCATATATACAGAAGTACAGCCAGTTCAAATGCACTTCAGACTCATACCCAGTCGTTAGTTCTGTCTTTCACAATCTAAGTTGTTTGTCACAGCAAGTAGATGGCACCTGACAAGACTTCTGCTGCTTGCTATTAACTTTATAGGACCAGAGGATCAAATCACTGGGAGGCTTGTCAGGTCTCAGCAGACAGTTGATGCTTTGGCTTAGAATTTTATTTGGTGCTGCTCACTCATTGTAAACAAAAGGAAGAGTCTTCTGTCAACATTTCTTTTCATTATTTTATTCAGTAATTTGTCCTAAAGTAATGCACTTACCCCCAAATGTTGATACTCTTGAATTTTAGGTGACAATTTGTTGTAAAATTATTTTTAATCCTTTTGTGGATATTGTGGTATGTAAATACACTATGCTGTGCCAACACTGTATTAGAGCTTAGGCCATTAACAAATACCCAGTGTTTGACTAACAGGCTTTAAACTTTTGTCCCTTACCTTACTTGTCCCTCTGGAAAGTCGTGTTATGTAAGAGCAGCCAGTGTGTAATTGTGTTGAAAGTGTGTGCAGCACAAATGGTGTACCCCAGGATTCAGAAGTAAACTGTGGTCAGATTTCAAGAGTGTTTCTTACAGGTGAGAGAGTGAAATTACAAAAATAAAGGAAGCTTAATAGAAAGAGACATAACCATAATAAAGGCAGAGAGAGATATGCAATTGAAGAGATTGTGATAAACATATTTTAAAGAAGTTTTTAAAAGACTACTGCAGTTTCAACAAATTTCTTATTTAAGGGAATTGGTATTTTAGTGGTAATCAGGCTGGTAGAAACAGATTTGGATATATTGCTGGGTATTTGAATTTAGTATGGTATTTGAATTTAGTATGGTATTTCATAGGTTCATAGAATCACAGAATGAGTTTGAATTGCAAGGAATCATAAAGATCATGTATTTCCAGCCTTTCTGCCATGCACAGGGATACCCTCCACTAGACTACATTAATCTAAGCTGTTGCCTAAAGTTGTTTTATTTGCCTGAAAGGCACCGTTTAACCAAAATAAATTTTGTTACCAAACATGATGGGTGTTTACAAAACCTGCAAAACTGAATAGAAGAAGACCATGTCCCTTTCTTGAAGGGTTTATGGTCCCTGGATTTGCAGAGCACAGAGGGCATATCCCAGCAGCAGATAGCTTTCAACATATCCAGCAGTATTACTTAGCACATGATGGTGCTGTCTTTAAATAGATTTTTTTTTTTTTGTAAGATAAGGTCTGAGTTACAGTAACAAGACAGACACTGTTGTGGCTTTATTTAAAATTAAAAAAAAAAAAGGGAAAGAAAATCCCAAATAACCAAAAAAAATAAGCACACAACAACAAAACCCACACCAAAACCACAAAAGTTAAAAGTTACAGAATTACCAGCTACAGCTGCCAAAACCCACTAGCAAAATAAGGTTAATCCCTGAGTCCAGAGTGACAGGCTGAATTTCAGGACAAACAAGCCCTCCTGTGTTCTTTGGCCCAAAAAAAAACCCCTGCAATGATGTTCAGAATAAACATTCCCAACAAAGCTGAGTGCACGTTCCCTGTCCGTGCTAAGTCGGTGGAGCTGGCAGGCAGGCATGTACTGATTCAGCTGAGCATGGAAAATGGACACTGTCATGGTGATGGCTCAGTGTCTGAACAAAGAACTTTTTCCATTTAAAAGTTAGCCTTTTCATATTGATTTCAACAGATTTAAGGAATAAATCAGATGAGTGTAGTGAAGGAGAATGAAGGACTTTTGAATATATTCTGTTGCCAAGTCTCAGCCAAGACAACTTATTGCCTTATGCCATTGTTTACATGCAGAGGGCACAGCGAGTGGAAAGCACAGACAGTAACAACAGCTTTTATACTTCTTTTGCACCTTTTTTACCTATCCCCACAAAGCCAAGGGAACAAGTAGCAACTCTGACATACTGAATTTGTCCACTGATTTGACAGTAACTCATATTTGAAAAAATAAGGAGTTTACAAAAGATTATGAACTACATTTCTGCAAATGCCCACACATCTGCTTTATGGCAAGAAGATTACTGGCTTATTAGTGTGTGGCAATTAATGCACGTGTGGAAAGGGGAGATTGTGCCTCATGAACACATGTGCAGAGGTGTGTGGAGTTCAGGATTTCACTTTGTTTCACAGTGTTCTAAAGCATCATAATGTGTAAACAGTTGTTTACATATCAGAAAGTTTTGCCTCAGTTTCTCTCACTGTTTCTGTAGAACTCGTCTCTCCCTGTGTGCAGTCATGCTCAGCTCCTTGACAGAGTGATAGGTGTGCTGGTGGCTTTGATCACACTGAGGTTTGGCAGTGGCAGTGGATCAGAAGAGAGACCTGGCCCCTGTTGCCTGATGTTACCAGAGGCCATTGGGCACAGAAGGTGCAGGATATGGGGTGGCTCAGGGAGTCAGCTCACTGATTTTTGAGCTTTGGCATCTTTTAAAGCATCTTGGGGACCGTTTTAAACAACTCCAGTTGGGAATAAGCCAAATGCAGTAGTGTTCTGGCCAAGTCCCAGCACTCTCCTTTCTCCAGGGCCAGTCAGGATTGATGGTATATTAGCAGGGTTCATTGACTGCATGCCAGCAAGGGATGTTATAATGCCAAGAGAAATCTCAGCTGGTGAGATCTGAAGAGCTTCCAGGCATTAAGTGTTGCTATATGAAGTTTATGTAAAAAACAAGTCCCGAAAGTGTGAGGTTCTGGATATTATTTTAAAAATTAGAAAAAGATGGTAGAAGTAAAAGAGAGCAAAGGGAAAGCACTAAGAAAGTTCAATAATAATAAGAATTGATACTTGGAAAAAAATAGAACAATTTAGACTGGAAAAGACCTGTAAGAGCACTGAATCCAACTGTTATCCCAACACTTCCAAACTCACCACTAAACCATGTCCCCAGGTGCTACATATGCATATCTTTTAAATACCTCCAAGTGGTGCTCACCCACTTCCCTGGGCAGTCTCTTCCAATGTCGAACAATCCTTTTGCTGTGGAAAATTTTCCCAATATCCAATCTAAACTTTCCATGACACAACTTGAGGCCATTTCCTCTTGTTCTATCACTTGTTATTTGTGGGAAGAGGCTGACCCCCCACCTGGATATAACTTCCTTTCAGATAGTTGTAGAGCAATAAGGTCTGCCCTGAGCCTCCTTTTCTCCAGGCTAAACACCCCTAGCTCCCTCAGCAACTTCTCATTAGACCTGTGCTCCAGACCCTTCACTACCACAAGAGCTTGTGAAGACTTATGAAGCCACTTTGGAACAGCACTGGTTTGGAGAGAAGACCAGTAAGGCCATCCAGGAGCATCCATGGCACAGAAGGAAATACTGAAGAGCTAAGGATGCCCGGTTTCTGCAGCTCCCCATAATCTATTTGCTGCGCTCTGGTGTTATGCTTAAAACTAGATTGCCTGCTCTGAATCAACCAGATCATTTCAAGACAGAAGAGCTAATGCCTTGGAGATCTCAGGTTTTAAAAATATTTTGGCAGAATATGGCAATGTATTTCCAGTCACAGTGGTCAAGTTCCATCCTAAATCTGCCTTGGCTTTTGCAGTACGTTCAGTCCTAGAGATCTCAGTTCCTTGCTAGTCTCTTTTCCTTTGCTTAGTCTTTTTATTGGAGAGCTATTGTCACCCTGCCACTGAACTAATATCTGACTAGTAGCCACTCCAGACATGTTGATGAGCAGTTTATCTGTATCTTCCCTTGTCAGAGTTTGAGAAACCCACCACATCCCTACATAATTATAAAGAAGGAGAAAGGGAAAGGATATTTTGTATATGTTGCAATCATATCCCATATATACCTTCATCTTGTTAAACAAATAAACTGGTTTAATCCCTTCTCATAAAATATGTTCTCTATCTCTGTCACTCTTCTTTGCACCTGTGTCTGTCTTTAGGGAAATAAAAGATTTCAGCAACTAAATCTGCTTTAGCCTATATTTGCAGCTACTTCTGTACCCATATACTACTAGTATCTGAGCACTTGCAGGCTTAGAGTAGTTGACTGTTATGCAGTATTCCTTGTTTGAACTTGGCAGGTTTCATTGTTTGAACTTTTTTTCTGTAGTTTAGTACATCTCTCATCACCACCATCGTGGTTATTATTGCTTCAAAAGGCTTGGTTGTTATTATTATTTCAAAAGGCTGCTCCTCTTAAGAGCTCTTGATTAACCATGACAGCGAGATTGCCCTTACAGGAACTGGTGTTCCAGCTTTTCCTGGCTCTCCAGCTCTTCCTGGCAGTGCCAGTACTGAACAGAGGGTAGTTGTTTTAAAAATCTGCAGCATGAAGAAGTAAGGTCTTAGAATCACATTTGCATGTTACATCATCTAAAGGGCTTCTTCAAGGAACAGATTTTTAAGGACTGTGCTAATTAACATTGCCAATTGGCATTAGAAGTAAATAATTTGATTCAATTCTGGATGAGAGATGCCCTTCAAGAGTACCTTCTGGTGAAAACCATCATTACAATTGGAATTTTTTTCATATGTTTTTTGGACATTAACACACCTCTTTTCCTAACACCAGGCAACATCTCAAATAGATGTCCATTCCTTTACCACATTCACTTTTAATTATCACTTTATTTCTTTCTGTGCTCAGTGGGAGTTAAACTGGGACCTGGTTGAGCCCTGGAGGATTTAATAACTTTGTGATAATTCACTGAATAGTTTCTGGGAGCCTGCTGCAAATTGAAACCTGTGCCTCTGGGAAAAGACATCTCTGAGAGGCCATCATGCTTCTTGGGTACTGCAGGAAGCCAAACCTCAGCTTTGTGTCAGAAGATTATTCTCACATTTTTGAGGTTTCATTTTCGTGTTCCATGTTTCATTTTTTCATTTCCTTCATATATTTTTTGCCACTGAGTGGGATGAGCTTCTAAGCTAGAACCTGGGTCTTGAGTTGGTCTGCATGTCTGACTGATACTTTGTTTTATTAGACATGTCCCTAAAAAGTCTGCATAAACATGAGCCCTAAAGGAATCACCATAAGCTAAAAATTGTCCTCCAGCATGTCCCTCTTGTCCATTTTCCTTTGTAAATATATCCCTAACAGAGTCTCCTTAGAATGTCCCACAAAGATGTTCAATCACACTTTAAAACTCCAAACTTAAATAATCAACTTCATTGCCGTTCTTATAATGACTCAATCTCCCAAACTTCCACTTTGAGTCAATGCAGTTCCATGCACTGCTAATTTGCAATTCTCCAGTATCTTAAATTTTTGTGCAGGAATACATCTGGTCTTCTTTTCATATTTTATTCACAGATGGTGATCCTAATAGAACTGGACAGGAACCCTTGGGAATTTAGTGGGTACTGTTGTCCCTAAAAGATAATGCACTTTCTCTGTTGGCTTGACCCATATCTGACAGGTAATTGTGGGACTTTGTGGCACAACACTAAAGGACTCTTTCAACATATCAATGCTATGTGACAAAGTAAAGCTCAGGAATACTTTAATAAATACCAGTCCTGTGGTTTTCATAATTTTCATTGTTTAATCAGAATTGTTCCTACATGTAGTTGTCTGGGTCAGACAGCTTTCTCTGGTTTCTCAAAAAGAGGAACCACTGTTAGCAAAATAGCTACTGCTCTGTCTTCCTAGAAATGCTGGTTGAAGACCTTTGGGAGTCATTGATTGAACTTTCCACCCAGACTGGGATCACCACCAACACCAGATCAAGTCAGCCCTAACTTTAGACAAATATAGAAAAACTACAAGGACTGGGATTCCACATGCACCCTGGGTAACTCCTGTTTTTCACAAAGTTGAAGACTGCTATAGAATGTCTCTTTTGTCAGACTAAACAAGCTCAGTTCTCTCAAACTCGCCTCATAAGTCACTTGTCCTGGATAGTTATAATCTCGGCAGCTGTCTGCAGCATTCCCTCCAATATTTTCCCTTAAATTAGAGAGGTCTAAAACTGGACCATTATTTCAAGTGTGGCCTCACTGGGAGTAAGTAAAGGAAGATACTTGTTTCTTTTATCTTACTATCCTTATGGGACAGTTTTGTTGTATTCCTGCTCAGTCCACAACAAGTGGTGTTCACAACCTCTTAGGCCTTTTTCAGCATGCTCCATTCACACCAGTTAAATTGTGCCTATTGGGGTCATGCAACAGCTCAATTATTTGACTTATTATTTGATTTTTTTGGTCTTGTGAAGTAAAATGTGGTAATTTCTGGTTTTGTTAAGGATGTTGCTTCCCTTAGCCTTCCCTTTGTTTGGTTGGTTTTTGTTTTTTTTTTTCTGATTCTCAGTTCTATTCTACACACTCCTTTATTTGCTCTTGCATAGCATTAAACAAAGCCATCAATCTTCAGATTCAAGGATCTTCATGACTTACCACCCACTAAGAGACAGTCTCTTAGTTACCAGCTAGAGAAGTTCACCCTTAGCACTTATGTGCAACACCTTCAAAAAGGCACCTTGGCGCTTTTCACCTGGCTCTTTGCAGGAACAGAAAGATATTATTGCAAACCTCTGTGAAACTGCACAATGAATATTTGTATGTGTATATACAACCACCTATAAAGATACAAATCTATTCAATATAGTAGCAATCTCAGATTGATTGCAGGTTATAAAAAGCTCATAAAACATCTGTGATGCCTCTTGAGGATGTCATATTGAAAAGCTTTTGTAGCTCTGGGTCTCACCCCTCTGTAGCTCCCTGTCTGTCCATATCCCACTTTGGTTTCTTGTTTCATCCTGAGACAATAAGCATGTAGTCAGAAATGGATTTTTTATTCTGTGTATATTTAGACACTGACTAATACAATTTACCCTGCTGCTTGAGCAGGTGTCCAGTCATTATCATCATAATAATGATAATGATAATAATAAACCCAAACAAGGCTAATTTTAGCAAGGCTAATTTTACCTGATCTTGACTTTCTGAAAGTCAGTCATTCAATATTCTTAATATCTAGTGTACTGTCTGTCTGGCTTTGCTTTGTCATACATAACACAGGGATAAAGCACTTATGTGCTTCCCTGTAGAGTAAATATATTAAATGGTGCTTTTATGTACCATAGTGACAATTTCTTATAACTAAGAATGCAAATGAGATACCCCTTTTCACATCAAGAGATGTAAGCTGGTCTTTTCTTCTGTAGCATTGAGAAAACCAAACTGCTTCCAACTCTTACTGAAGCTGAGCTCAAGATGTAAAAAATTTGCATCCTGCTCACAGAAATTAAAAGAAGAAAAACCAACACAAAGCCTTCCCAACAGAAAAATGCAGATTTTTATTTAGATTCTACAAACAAGCCAAATGGAGCACACTGCTCTAGGGTTTCCCACTCTGTTTAACTGAATGGGACCTACAAGACAACTGGAAAGGAATGTTTTGCAAGGGCATGTAGTGACAGGACAAGGGGAAATGGCTTTAAAGTGACAGAGGGAAAGTTTGGATTGGGTATTAGAAATAAATCCTTTAATTTGAGGGCGGTGAGACAGTGGTACAGATTGCCAAGAGAAGTTGTAGCTGCACACTTCCACCCCCAGAAGTGTTCAAAGCCAGGTTGGATGGGGCTCCAAACATCCTGTGAGTGTAGTATGAGGTGTCCCTGCCCATGGCAGGGGAGTTGGAACTAAATTATTTATAAGGTCCCTTCCAACACAAACCATTCTATGATTCCATGACTGCCTTTTCCATCACAAGAAAGCATGAAGCCTAAAGGGAATAAAGACATGCTAGAAATATATCACATGGGATGACAAGAAAGCTGGAAGGGTGAATGTGGGTAACTGGTATTTAGCAGAAATTGTAGTAGAATACAGGTTTAACTCTTCTAAAGTTCTTTTTACCCAAAGTTTTTCTTTTTGGGTTTTGGTTTTTTTTTTTTAGACTTAACTTGAGCCATCAAATGCCCCTGTAAAGTAAATAAGAACTAGAGATCATAAAATCATCCAATTATAGAATATCCTGAGTTGAAGGGACCCAACAAGATCATTGAGTCCAGCTCTTGGCCCTTCCCAGGACCATCCCCAAGAGTCTCACCATGTGCCTGAGAGCATTGTCCAAACACTTCTTGAACTCACACAGATTTGATGCTGTGACCATTTCCCTGGGGTGCCTGTTCCAGTGCCCAACCACCCTCTGGGTGAAGAACCTTTTCCTAATATCAACCTAAACCTCTGCTGAGATCAGTGCCTGCCCCTCTACTTCCATGCCAGGTGCCGGCCACAATGAGCTCTCGCCTCAGTCTCCTCTTCTCCAGGCTGAACAGACCAATGACCTCAGCCATTCCTCATACAGCTTCCCCTCCAGAGCCTTCACCATCCTGGTGTCCCTCCTTTGGATGCCCTCTAATGGCCTAATGTCTTTCTTGTACTGTGGTGCCCAAAACTGCCCCCAGCCCTCGAGGTGAGGCTGCCCCAGCTCACAGCACAGCAGGATAATTCCCTTCCTTGTCTGACTGGCTATGCTGTGCCTGATGCCCCCCTGGGCATGGTTTTCCCTCCTGGCTGCCAGGGCACTGCTGACACATGTTCAGCTTGTCATGCGAATAATATTTTAAACACTGCCGTGAGGGAAATCTGGTATTTCAGTATTTTTTCACATCTTTAAATGTGAGCTGAAATAAACAAACAAAAAATTATTGTCAAGGAACTGAAAGTTTAAAAAAATCACAGCTTGTAAATGTGTGATTTCCTGTCACATTTCCTTGCTTGCTTTCAGAAGTAAGTGGCTGGACTTCATGAACTTAGACATTTTTTCCAACCTTAATGATTCTACGATTCTATAAAAAGCATGCATTTTTTCAGTGCAAGAGCCCAACACATTATTTTTTGAGTCACAGTCTTTAAGTAAAAACAGTTGTCATGTCTCCTACTGATTTTTTTTTAATTACGAAAAGCTGTGGCTTTTTTAAGAATGAAATAAAAATTCCAGCTCTAAACTGTCCCCGAGCTCTGATCGATAAACTGAATCTACTTGGTAGATGAGTTAACTGAGACTGTAATGATATTGACGTAAAGTGAAAGTGACTCCATTAGAATCAATTGAGTTACATCAGCAAAAAGCGCCTTTAAAAGATGTTGGATTTTGGCTCAGAAAGATCTTACTTACCACTAAATTAGAAGTTGATGATAAATCAGGATTGCAGTCGAGGAACTCAGTCTCACAGGTTATTACTCTAACAGCTGATCCACCACAGAACTCTTTAGGCCTCTTTCTTAGCCTGTAGCTATGAATTGCATATATCTAAGCACCTGTCTCCTTTGTAAAGAAGATAATTTCTTCTCAATCACACTGTTTAAAGTCCCCTTCTACTGTCTTGTTGCATAAACCTGTTTCACAGATTTACAGCAGATCACAGCAAAAGATTCTGCTTCTTAAACCACAATCAAAAGACAGAAATGTTCTTTAGTCTTATGCAGCAAGTAACATTTGGGACAGCAGAAGCACAGTGACATTGTTACATGCCCAAGAAGTAAGAGGTAATGTTACAAAGTTTTGGAAAGCTAAAAATGAGCAGTGTAAAGCATAAAAAAGCAGTTTAAACTGTCAGTTTAACATCAGTGACCATATTGTATGATTTACTATCACGATAGATTAGTTCAGCAATGATATTTAAAGGTTTGAAAGGAGAAAGTTTTTATTTGGAAAGAACAGGTGTTAAATGCTTGTTTCCTAGCTGCCCACTGTCACCCACAGTAGGAGCTGATGGCAGGAGAGTTGGTGGCTCCTGGGGTGGGAGAAGACAGAGGCATCCACTCAGAGCAGAGCAGTGTCTCACCATCCAGGGCTCATCCCAACAACCTCAGCCAGTCCCAGATGCAGCCCAGTGATGTCCTAGCAAGACTCCTAAGCCCTGAAAATAAGTTATTGATACCCAAAGTGCCTATCAGTAACAGATCTTGGGCTGTATTTGACCATCTTGGGTCTGCTCTGTGCAGGGCCAGGAGTCAGACTTAGTGATCCTGGTCAGGACAGTGCCAGCTCTTTCCCAGGCTCATCTCTGGGCCACTCCAATTCACCCTCTCCAGTGTCAGTTCTGTCAAGCTGGTGCTTACCACAGGGAGATGGTCTTGAGGCTGCATCAGAGCAGCAAATACAGTCCTGGCTCTGGCTGTACCTGTGAACTCATCCTGTGTCTGTGCAGGGCCCAAAAGTTCGGGCACCCCTCAAAAGGGGAAGATCTTTTCCATGTCTTCTCCAAAGTTTGCATTGTCATGAATAACTAGTGTGAAATGTGCAGCTTGAGGGCCCTGGTGCATCTGATAAGCAATGACACTGCTCTTTTAAAAAATGCTGTTACCAATTGCAACTGCAAAGCATCATTGACGTGCTTAATATGCTGCTTTATTTAAGGATTATTTATCAAATTCATATGATTATAATTTTTTTTTTCTTGAACAACTGATGCTATAATCTGGGCAACCCAGAAATAAACCTTCAAAACTCCCTTTTATATTCACAGAAAGGCTTGAAGTGCACTAGGAATAATTTAGCAACACCTGTGTTAAACAGTTTTCAGACAGATGAGGAATTACAATAACTATCCAGAACTGTAGAGCAGAATTCTTCTTGTTAAAAATTAAATAGTGTGCTCTTCTCTGCAGTGTACTCTTGTGCATACTTTTCGTTAAGCAGGTTGTTTGGCATCTATTGATGTGTTCCTTCTTCCCACCTGTAGAAAACAACATTAGGACTCCATGAGAAGCTGTAGGAACTCATCCCTAAATGCAGTGTTTTCCTCTGTGAAGGCAGGGTCTGAAGTCTAGCTGGAGCAGCTACACCACACTTCAAGGAATCCCTTAAAGTGCCTCCCAGTAATCACAGGCAGATATTCTGCCATGCAGGCCTCTTCATCCTTCCTGAAAAAGTAATAGTCATCCACAAAAAAAATCATATGGAGTTTTGGGGAGCTTTAAAATACTACATTCCATACTGAATCTGTATTATTTCTTCTCATATGGCTTAAAGGTTTATATGCATTTAAAAGAACCTTTGTCCTTTGCAAGGAACCTATTTTTTGCCAGTAATTCACTCTGCTACTCTGACCTTATTTGCTGATGGCATAATTTGTCATGCAACCCTACATAAATACTCTACATCAATAACATTTTCTCAAGGCTATTTTCCCCTGAACCACACAAGAGCAAATTGGTTATTTTTCTTTTAAGCAAAGAAACAGACAACATATAACTTTTCTTGTAAGGCTCTAATGTAAAGCAGGCATGCAGACAAGGTTTGTTTTGTTTTTATTGCTATATTTATGATGAAGACAAGGTGGTAAACTAGAGCTAAAGTTCAAGGTTTTTTAAAATCTACATTTGAACGTGACCTTTTCCTTTCTTGTTCAGTTTGCACAGAGGGATAATTTCCTAAGTAGCGTGGGAAGGACCAATTAAAGCTAAATGTTAATTTTCAAAAATGAGGCCCAGCTTGCCTTCTAGTTTCTGAATTGCCCCAGAATACAATTCAGGCTCAGCCTCCTGGGGAAAAGCATTGGAACAAACCACTGGTGTAGCAAACAAGAAGGAGAATAATAACTTGTGAAATCAGACTGGTCTTTCTGAATAATTGAGGCTTAAGGTACCAGTGCTCTCCATCAAAGCTTTTTTTGCTGTAATTTCCTTTATTCCAGACTGTGGACTCCTACAAAGGGGCCAGGATCTGCACCCCAGGTGGCAAGAGCAGAAGATGTTGGAGTCTATTTCTGTATAGTAAGGGAAACCAGATGAGAATGCTCCATGTAAACATCTTCGGCATCTTCCTTCATCAGTGTAGAGGTCTGCACCACAAACTACCAGTTGGCTAAACCAAATGGCACTTGACATTTTAATGTTCTTCTTTTAAAAGTTCTTGGCTTAGGCAGATTTCCTCCCAGTGTGGGCACAGGACAACAGGACCAGAGGTGCTCAAATTTTGCCCCCTTCACGCTGAGAGCAATTACCATGCAGATTTACCATGCTCTCAGTTTGTGTGTGCTTCCATGTGTGCAGCATCTGTGAGATCAAGTCATGCCTGTGATCTACTGCCTGTGGCTGAGACCTCAGCCTCCAGGTAGTCATAATATCTTAAGTGTACATAAGCTGTAAACTGGAGTCTTTCATAAAAGTTCAAACAATATTTTGTTCACAATGAGAGGCAATATTCCAAATCACATCTGGAAGTGCCAGCTATTTCTCCATACCAATAAACACCATGCATAGGTTTTGGTGGGCCTTAGGGAACACTCCAATCCTATTACAAGTTCAAACCATAGGAGCACATGCGTCAATTCCTACCCAAGGTGCAATAGTCAGAGTTGAAGAAAAGTGTGTGGCATCTTGTGAAACAAACATCCTGTTCTGGCTTTATTGTTTCTAATAACAAAAACTTCACCACAAAATTTTTCCATTTAATTCTCTATTTTTTTCCTGCTAAATTCAAATCATGGAATCATAGAATGGTTTGGGCTTTAAGGGTCCTTAAAAATCACCTCATTACAACCCTCTGACATTGGCAGAGATTTCACTTACTAGACCAGTTTGCTCAAAGCTCCATCCAGCCTGGCCTTGAACACTTCCAGGGGTGGAGCACCTACATCTTCTCTGGGCAAGCCGTGCCAGGACATCATCACCCTCACAGTAAAGAATTTCTTCCTAATATCAAAGTTAAACTTTTCCTCTGCCAGTTTAAAGACATTACTGTTGAGGAACACACTCAGTGAGCAGCTGCAGTCGGAGCTGCAGGTTCAAGCTTCGTGGGTGGAAGGCTGAGCCAAGAGGCTGTGAACAGCCATCCCTTCACATAACAAAGGCACCTGTGGTCCATCCTGGTGACCAGGACTCCAGACTTTCCCTTCCTCCCTTGAGGTGTGAGGGGGAAAAAACCAGGATCTCTTTTGTCTGTGGGTCTCTCCTTGGAGCCACCAGCTCGAGCAGTTTCTGTGTTACTGCCCTGTGAACAAATGGCTTTATGGAACGAGACATTGGAGACCCTGCCATGGGAAATCCAGGGTCGAGCCAGTCGGGAAACCACTGTGAGTGTGAGTGGGGAGTGGGGGGAGTCAAGAGGGACCTTCTGGGTCACTGGAGCCACTGCTGTGGAGGGGCTTCAGTCACAGCAGTGGCAGTCCCTGGTGATGGCAGTGTGAGCACCACAGCCTGTGAATGGTCAGACCAGGAAGTTTCCTTTAAAATTACCACTTGTTCCATCCCTACGTGCCAGTCATCTTGGCTTTCCTATGTTGGTATTGTTTTGCTGTAATATTCTACACTGAAAAGACTTCTGTTTAGTTTCTGTGGTCTACACGGATGCTTAGAGACCATCAACTGACCCCATGGTTTTCTCCCTGGAAAGACGGAGTACCTTCTGTCTGCTAGGATGCCACCCCACCATCCAGGTTTTAGATACTCCCCCTGCTCTGCTCTGAATTGTTTGCAGGTTTTTAGCACCTCTCAATGCACTAATAGGAGAAATGGACGAATTATTCCATGAATGGTTTCATTATAGTCAAATGCAGATGTATTATAATCTCACAACTCCTACTCACTATTCCATATTTCTATCCATTATTTCTTTTTACTGCAGTGTCACCTGGGATCTCATTATTAGTTGATTATCCACCATGGCCCTAAGTACTTTCCAGCATCACTATTTCCCAGGTTAGCAAACCCATATCATTATTGTAGTTTGCATTTTTTTTCCTATATACATTGTCCTTGGCCATATTGAAATACATACTGTTTCACTGAAGCCAAACTCTACAATTTTTCATTAACCCCTCCCACCCCTCTTCTGTCCCTATGAGATTTTTTTCAGCAGTAATATAATTATCCCAGTCATTCTTGAAATGTCCACATAACACAGAACAAGAGAGTCCTCTGATGAACTGAGGGGAAACACAGGTACTCAGATAGAGTTCCATATTAGTAATGATGTTTTCATAATTATACGTAAAGGAGTTTGCAAAATACTGTGCATATTTTTATTGTTTTTGCAGCTTTTATCATTTGAATTCATGAAACAGGATCTGTTGTGATACCAGTTTAAATGTTTTGCAGAAATGCAATACATTACATCAACAATATTTCTCTATCATTTAAAATCATTAAAATCAATGCCCAAATAGAATGACAAAATCCTTTTACTACAGCACACGCTAACTAGTTGCTTGTTTGGAGTTGTAGGTTTTTAATAAATTTTTTATTAGTTCTGTGTTGCATCTGCTATTCAGTTTCTTTGTATAGGTTACTGCAACAGAGTATTTTTTTGTGCTTTGGATTTATATCTTTCCCTTTATAAGAAAAAGGCTGTAATTAAAAAATTTCTCCCATTCCAAGTAATATTTCACTACTTTTTTTTTTTTTACCTGATTTTCAAACTAATTTGTCAGTTAGATAAAATCACTATTGTTTGTAAATAATTCTTACAATAACTCTAAATATACTTAACCCAGGTTCTCTATCAATCCTATGAGAAAAATTGTTTTCTTTTGCTTGTTCATTGTTTTATCTGGGAAAACATACCTAGTTGCATAAATTAACCCTGAAAAATTACTCCTAAAATGAAAATGAAATATTTCTAGAATTGAAAACCAAAGAAAAACAAATTCTGAATTATGTAAGATTTTGATATGAAATGTTTGTTTCTAGCAAAAAATTAGTTCCTTTGAAAACATATTTTCTGCATGAAAACAGTGAATATTTTCAGAATTCTAACTACCCAAATATTTAACCCATATTCATACCCCATTAACTGAATCTAACTATTGTCAAGGTTAAAGGAGTATAAAATAATGAGTACTTATTAGAGATTTGATCATAGTTTTGATAAATCTGATATTTCTGTACAATTTCACCACGAAAAAAATACTTTTTAGAACATCCAGTCATGCTAATATCTTGATCCTTTATGTCATTATGAATTCCCTGTCCAAACATTGAAATGCCCTATTCTTTCCAACAAGATCTGTTTAGAAACCAGGAATTTTATTTGTTTTGTCAGGAAGCAGGGACTCTTGATTAAGCACCCCTGTTCCCCACACAAGAAATTAGTTTTGAATTTTTGTACTTTTTTCCTAGGCACAACTCATATGGCTGAGTTCAGATATCAGTTTTAGGAGAGATAAACTGCACTTGAGCAGGGGCTGCTTTTCCCACTGCTGGGAAAGGCTCTCTGGGGTTACTGGCTCAAGTGGAGCTTTAGCCACTGCACACACCTCACATTAGGGGAGGTGTTGTAGCAGATGCCTGTGGCTACATGTAGTGCTATATTTGTGGAGCTCCTGAGCCTGGGAAGGTCTCTCTGGCCTGAGAGAGAAGACAGGGCAAGCTCACCTATGGAAATCCACTAGGAGTTTAACAAACAGGGGAAACCAGCGTTTCTTGTTAATTTTTCCTAAGTGTGACTCTATCATAAATATATTCATTGAGTGGGGGAGACCATGAGGATACTCTATTGTCCTTAAAACCTCTTTGTGTGGCTCAGCTGTTGAAAGGAGCCTTAAGACAGAAAAGCAGCTGATTTAGACCAAGCCAATTTGAAGATTTGCTCCCTGTAGCAAATATATCTTAAAGAATATTAAAAGGCAGTAATTGTGCTGTAAAACTGTGGAAGGTTTCTCACAGCAGAGAGAAGAATTACAGGTGGATCAAGTGCTTGGAAGTTAAAAGTAGACAAATTCAAAGTAAAAAAAAGTAAAGTGTATTTAACACAGAATTGATTTTATAATTGTGACAATTCTATGCCCAAATTGGATTTAAAGGTTATACTGCAGTATAATGAGAGGTGATTCAATGAAGATATTACTAGATTGATTTCTCTGACATGTTTATGCAGATTACAGTGGGTGACCATACAATGATGTCTTTCTTATGCAAAGTCCTGTTCTTAGAAAAGTCATTGACAGAAGCCCATGGTGTTCATTAGGAGCAGAATTGCAGTGTTAGTCTCTATTGTGCTATACCTAAATACTGTGTAATATCTGGTTTCTCAGCCTCTGTGAGTTTTTACAGAGTGCACAGAGTTTATAGATGGATCATTTTATATTTCTGAGCTAATGTTGTATGCTGATACCTGGAGAGGATGCTAGAATGTGAATACATAGAAATTGCTACTATCACAGAAACTTCAGCTGAATGGGAAAATAGGAGTTGCAGAGAAGTATACACTACTTATTGCAATCAGTATACTTACAGCATTACACAAAATGGAATTTGCTGCAATTATTCTATGCAAATTAAAATTCATTATTTAATCTTTTCTCCATCCACTGAATGCACCAGCTGCTGAAATGCGCACTTCTGGGATAACCTGAGACCTATGTTCATAGTTAAAAACCAGTGTAAATTTCTGTGATTTTTGAATGTCTACCATTTTGGATGAAGAGGGAATTGAACATATTAGCATAAACCAGAGCATGTGTTTGTTTCTGCCTGTCATTTTGATTGGTATTTGTCTTCAAGCCCACATGGAGATGGTTTCTCTTTCTGAAAAGAACAGAAACATTTTCTATTACATTAAAAATCATCAGGTGTCCAGAGCTGCACTAAATAGTCAGTTTAAAAACTGTCTATGAGGAAAAGGTTTTTGAAAAAAAAAAGAAAAAAAGCAAAGGCATTTTTTATGTTCTTTACCTACTGGGGGTTTTTTTTGGTTTTTTCCTTTTTTGGGGGGGGAGGGGGGAAGGGGCAGAATTTTTTACTTATTTACTTTTTTTCCCAAAATATATATATATATTTTGGGAAAAAAAGAAAAAAAACAAAAAAAATACCCCAGTAGGTAAAGAACATAAAAAATGCCTTTGCTTTTTTTCTTTTTTTCCCAAAATATATATATATATTTTGGGAAAAAAAGTAAATAACGAAAAAATTCTGCCCCTTCCCCCCTCCCCCCCCAAAAAAGGAAAAAACCAAAAAAAACCCCCAGTAGGTAAAGAACATAAAAAATGCCTTTGCTTTTTTTCTTTTTTTCCCAAAATATATATATATATTTTGGGAAAAAAAGTAAATAACGAAAAAATTCTGCCCCTTCCCCCCTCCCCCCCCAAAAAAGGAAAAAACCAAAAAAAACCCCCAGTAGGTAAAGAACATAAAAAATGCCTTTGCTTTTTTTCTTTTTTTCCCAAAATATATATATATATTTTGGGAAAAAAAGTAAATAACGAAAAAATTCTGCCCCTTCCCCCCTCCCCCCCCAAAAAAGGAAAAAACCAAAAAAAACCCCCAGTAGGTAAAGAACATAAAAAATGCCTTTGCTTTTTTTCTTTTTTTCCCAAAATATATATATATATTTTGGGAAAAAAAGTAAATAACGAAAAAATTCTGCCCCTTCCCCCCTCCCCCCCCAAAAAAGGAAAAAACCAAAAAAAACCCCCAGTAGGTAAAGAACATAAAAAATGCCTTTGCTTTTTTTCTTTTTTTCCCAAAATATATATATATATTTTGGGAAAAAAAGTAAATAACGAAAAAATTCTGCCCCTTCCCCCCTCCCCCCCCAAAAAAGGAAAAAACCAAAAAAAACCCCCAGTAGGTAAAGAACATAAAAAATGCCTTTGCTTTTTTTCTTTTTTTCCCAAAATATATATATATATTTTGGGAAAAAAAGTAAATAACGAAAAAATTCTGCCCCTTCCCCCCTCCCCCCCCAAAAAAGGAAAAAACCAAAAAAAACCCCCAGTAGGTAAAGAACATAAAAAATGCCTTTGCTTTTTTTCTTTTTTTCCCAAAATATATATATATATTTTGGGAAAAAAAGTAAATAACGAAAAAATTCTGCCCCTTCCCCCCTCCCCCCCCAAAAAAGGAAAAAACCAAAAAAAACCCCCAGTAGGTAAAGAACATAAAAAATGCCTTTGCTTTTTTTCTTTTTTTCCCAAAATATATATATATATTTTGGGAAAAAAAGTAAATAACGAAAAAATTCTGCCCCTTCCCCCCTCCCCCCCCAAAAAAGGAAAAAACCAAAAAAAACCCCCAGTAGGTAAAGAACATAAAAAATGCCTTTGCTTTTTTTCTTTTTTTCCCAAAATATATATATATATTTTTTTTTTTAATTCTACCAGAAGGGAAATCTCTGAATTAAGACAGAATAACAATAAGCCCTGTCCATTTTAATGAAGGCAGCTGGTTTATTTTCATATAGGCATGGAAAATAGCTCCTCTGTTAGCACAGTATTCATAATATCATTTGAACATTCTTTTTCTAAGTTCTTTATTATACCATATATTTCTAGCCTTCCTTATGGAGAGAGAGTGGGGGGAGAAAAAAAATCTCCACAGTTTTCTTGTCGTTCAGTGTATATTTTGTTCATAATGCCATTTGAACAGACTTCCTCCAAGTTGTGCATCACTAATGTGTGTTTCAAGCTTTCACACTGATGGCGAGAAAAACAGAGTAAATTTTTACCTTGGTTTTCAAAGTAGTGGGGGGTTGTCCTTGTAATGCAACCTCAACTCCCCTCTTTCTTTGTTTATGGATTATTGTTCCACATGGGAGCAATTTTAACAAGTCCTTATTGGACTATAATCCAGAAAGAATTAAACCATGACTTCTACCCTGACTTTTGTAACATTAAGAAAAATATTAGTGAACTAAAAATAGCCTATCTGTTTTTCAACTGACTGTATTTTTAACAGATTAATTCCTTTTTTTTCTGCCATGGGAAAAGTCACGTTGAAAAGCTATTCAGTTTGCATGCTGGGAGGACTGACACAGGGTTCTCTGGTGATAACTGATGGGCAATATCAGCAAAGAACAAAGGGGGCTTAAAAACCAAATAAAAAGGATAAATCAATGCAAAACCAGTTGCAGAAAAGAGATTTTAAATGTGGATTCATCCCACTCCTGTCAAAACATCAGAGGGTCATAGAAGAGACAGTTGGAAGAGACTCTGGAAGCCACCTCCAGGCTCAGAGGGGACCAGGGCCAGCACTGGAGCAGGGCAGCCAAGGCTTGGAATAACCATGTACTTCAGAGCAGATTCAGACATGGGCAAATATTCTGAGCTCCACAATGGTAACACTGCCTTCTTTACTCTGGTTAATTAAACATAAATTGAAAAAAAAAAAAAAAAAAAAAAAAAAAAACCCCACCTTGTTACTCACATTTACCAGGTTGTGCTAAGTATCAACACGTTTTAAAGTAGGGAAAAATAAAAAGAAAAAAACTCTCCCCAGTTGTCACTTCCACCCATAACCATTCTATGCTTCTCAAAAAAGAGAAAAAAAGAGAGAACTACTGAATTTCTAGGATTTCCAGGTGATAGATATACAACTCATATATTTTATTAATCTCTGCATTATGCTGGGGAGTGAGAAGAATTTAGCTCCTATTCAGCACTCCATTAGTAATGATTATATTTTTTTGCTGCGTAATGGTTTAGAAACTTTATTGCTGTGCAGGTATTTTAACTCAGTGTCATCTATCCAGCTATGAAATTATGAGGTGTACTGCATAGAATCTATTTCACTTTTGTGTTAATTACTATGTAATAAGAAACTGAAAAATGACACTTTAAAATATTTATAATATTCTCGGCAATAATCAACAGTATTTTGTTTCAGATCCCACTTTTTAGAGTGCTTTCCTTAAAATCCAAGATATAAAGTTAAGCTCTTCTGAGATAGATGCTTGATTCAATGCAACTAATAATGGAACATCTTAGAAGTGGTTGAAACTGTAATGGTGTGCTAAAGAGCATAATGTGAACATAAAATATTCCAGAGTTCATTTTGAGAGGAACTTCTTATAAAACCTTACATACATGCAGAACTGCCTGTATCCCTTTGCCTTTTCCCTCCAATCATAAAACTGAGGCTGCAGAACTTGGAATCCACCTTTACAGTTTTGAAAATATTTTAACAAGGAATAGCAGAGCTAATTGAATTGGCAACAATGGTGGGGTTTGCATGAATGCAAAAATGTTCTACTGTTACCGATGAAAATCCCATTTTATTACTGATTGGTGGTCTGTGGGAATAATTTATTGATTTTCTTCTGAAACTCCTGATATGCCTGGTGCAGAGTGGGGCCTGTGGATATTTCACCAGCAGTCCCAATAATCTTGGTAGATGCCTCAGAAAGAAATGCTAGCTGTGTGGTACAAGCCAACTGTGGAAAAATACAGTCAAAGAACACTTTGAGAACCCCAGCCGAAGCAAAAGTGGCTGTCATGGGACCTGTGAAAGGCACTGTTGCTATGTTTATTGATACAATTAACATCTGACTTCTAAGACAATTCAATGAGCCACAGATACAACTTGTGCAAAAAAACCTGCTCCTTCAGTAAGTTGCAAATCCTGGGAGACCATCATCATTCCATCAGCCACGGCTCCCCTGTTAAGCAACCTTCCAAGCAAGCAGCTGCAAGAAACCTGAAAGGTGTGCTATGATGCTACATACTAATTTAGCAGGTTGCTTAATAATCTGTAAATAAACAAAGTTATCAAGCTAATTAGCATACAGGGAAAAGTTAAGCTGTTGAATCTCTGAAGTTTTGAGACTGGTAAAAATTGCTTCAGACAAAGAAAAATAAATACTTTCAAACAGTACTGAATACTGTATTATGAGGTAGTCCAGCAATCTAGAAAGTCAAAATCCAAGGCTTACTGATTCACCTAAGTTTTATGCAACAATCTTAAAAAAATAAAGCCAAAAGGGCTCGATTTTTCTAAAGTTGTCAGAAAATCAGAGCTACAGATAGAACTTTGGTGGATATTTTTTAAACATCTCTTGTCTTTGTCATCGATGGTCATCACCAATGTAAACCAGCGCAGTAGTTTCTGAAAATTCCTTCAAATTCAGACATACATAATTAGCTGTTCATACACCGTGCCAGCATCAGCCTCCACTTGAACTTGTAGATCCTTACAGGTGTAGATGCATAGAGCTGCAAATGACATGTAGATGTCTATGTCAAAAGGGTCTTGGGCTTCTGACCCTCCCTTGCTAGCTAAGTATAATAGCACTGTTGTTTACTTTTCCAGTCTTACCAACATCTGCATTTCAAAGGGTTTTGAGGCTCCAAGGTATTATAGTTATTGTGTAACTGCAGAGAGTAGATAAAAAATTAATATAAACAATAAAGTTGCTTATAAAACACAGAGTAATCTCTAAATAGTCTACATAAACATTTTCTTGAGAAATGCAAAATAATTTATTACACTTATATATTACTTGTCACTTTGTGCAGCAACACAAAACCTGAGTTCAAATTTCCCACAACTAAAAAAAAAGAGAACTATAATAACTTCCTGCACTAATATTTAGACATAAAAAATTCAAAAGTAGTAATTTCTTGTTTTATGCAGTTATCAGATGCTAAGAAAGGCTCTACCACTGAAAGTGTGTGGTAGGCATGGTGAGAAAGCAGCACAGGAGGAAAAGTGAAGGGAACTTAGAGCTCCTTGAGAGAGACACTCTCACTTAAGAGCTAAGAATTGTGGAATTCCTTTCTTGCACTGAGTAGCAGTGTAATGATATTTAAAAACTCAAAGTGCAGTGCAATCTTTCTTGTTTTTCTCATATGGGATATTTGCTCTCTTACTGTGGTCTGTGGGCAGACAGTCCTACCTCCATGCTCTTCATTCTGTGTTGTTGGGTGTCTCCTGGGGTCTCTGTGCTCCTAATAAAGCCCCTGTGAAAGGCAATTAAAAAGCAAACCTATTGGCACTAGACTTGGCTTTACTATAAGGTGACCCATATCCCTGCTGGAAAAACGAGCAAGGTGCTGAAAACCAAAAGATGTAGAAGATCATATCTCTGGAGGAAAAGGAGTCATCAATTACATTCTCACATATTTTCTTACTTAAACACTTTCTTACTCTCTAGACACCAGTTAGCTGCATTGTGATATGGATTATATTCCTGCTGGGTTCTTATTTATTTTTATTAATGATGGCTTAGGATGCTTTTCTTGGTCTCAAAACACGCTGATGAAGGAAGCTTAAGAAATTTCCTCCTGATCCTGCACCAACAAACAACTCCTTTACCAACCCACACTCGTGTGTGTGCTTTATGTCCCTGTGAGCAATCTTTAAAGGGCATAACTAACAGGATTCCCAGCTTTGCTTCAGAGGTGCAATCCCTGGCTATAACTTGGTAATTGTTGCAGTGGTTCATCTGTCTTGCCTTCCCCTTCCCGGAACTTCCCACTGTTGCATACAAATTACATTGTAGTAAAAGGTGCTCATATCCTGAGATCCCCAGAGTACATATTTGAGGAAGGAGGACTGCATTTGTCAAGGTATACCATAGACTAAATATAATTTCCACCCAAAAAGAAAACAAGAGGTAAAATATTTATTTTTAACCCTTCACAAATTATTAAATTAATTCTTGTACAGGTGTCTTCCCAAAAGTTATTACATTCCTTCTCATGTTACCTTGGTCACTCAAATCAAGTTATACTCAGTGAACAGGATAGATCTGCTGTTTCTTTTCTGCCTGTCTGCTGTGTGAAGTCTGAAGAGATTGGCCCTGTTGCCTGAAGTCAACTAAATTATATTTCTTCACAATTCCTAAAGGAAACCAAATCCAGTGGAACAACTTCCCACAATATAACTTCATTTCTGCGAGACATCCTGGGGGAGATATCCCTTGAGGTGTCTGAATTACACTGTCCAAGGCGCTGAACACGCCCCACACTGCCCATGTGCCCTCAGATCTCACACCTTGTCAAGCACCAGGGATGCCCAGAGAGATGAGAATTAACCCATCACAGCTTACAAGTGCCATTGACAGGACTCTGACTGCCCCAGCCTGCAAGCAGATATGAAGGGAAGGGTGAAAGCATGCAGCAAAGACTTCAAGAACCACTTTTTCATGCAGTATTTACTCCCCTAAACCATATGTAAAGGCACAGACTCTTCTTCGCCTTGAAATTTGTCCTTCAGATAAATCTGTGTCACTTAAGAAACATCAGTACAACAAAACAAACCACTTTCCATTTCCATTTGTGCCAATCTAACTTCAGCATGGTTCCCAGTCATAAAACAGACACCAGCCTTGCAGTGTTAGAATGTACAAAAATATTTTGAAAAATTAAAAACCGAAAAAGTCTGCTTTTAATGAGACTGGACCTCAAAGAGAAGCACACAGCTATGTGTAGGGATACATGCAGTGGAATCTGTTTTCTGAGAGACTCCTCCATAAGGATCAAGTGCCATCACTTCTGTTGAGCTAAGCCTGCTACTTTTGGGATTGCAGCCCTCCAGAAATCCTGTATCACAGAATTTAAAAGTAGAGACTTGTACACAGACTATTTTAAAGCAGTAATAGTGGATCAATCTAGGACTTCATTTCAGCGTTTCAAAAACATACACACTGGCAGAGCCTAAATGGCACAGCAGAATGCAGAGCTGGTAGTAGAGCAGATGCTGCTACTTCTTACCCTTCAGCTATGCTTCTTTAAATTTTATTAGAACAAAATAAGCTCAGCTAAAAATACATGTTAATATGTCTGCATTAGTTAACAGCCTGCTAGGAATTCTAATTATTATTATTAAGTTTATCATGGAGTACTACAGTATGCCCTTTCTTTAAATTTCTAGAGACCAGTTAAGATGCAGATTGTTAGCTGTATAAATATTTGTTGATATTTAAGATGCATAATTCATTTGTTTCCCCCAAAAAGCTGTGTAGCCTTTTATGAAACACTGTTCAAATGATGTTATTTTATTGAAAACTATGCTGCTTAGCCAGCTAGGGTTATTGCAAGAGATGAAGAATTGTGAATTTGGGGAGATGAAGGCAGGTGAATAGGGTAGAAAAATAGGATAGATGAAGAGTTGTGAGTTTGAAGATAAAGTTCTGATAATCCCTTTTAAAATTATTCTTGGATATTCACTTAAGCATTGTGACTTTATATTTTTAACCCAACTTGTAAAAGACAAGACATGGGATTTGTCTTGATTAAACAAGATAAAAGTATCAGTTCTAATGATTGTTCATCCAGAGTTTTTTACTCATAAGATACAGTGTAATTCCTTATATTTTCACTTTTTCCTATTAAGGAGCTGTAGGAATTCAGTGAGTTATTATTGGTCAGGATTAGATCAGAAACAAATAAATCATCCAAATTTCCATCTAATTTACAAGGCAGGGAGTCTCTTTGGCTTATGTAGGTCAACACATTTCACAGAAAAAATATGGCCATTAGCTACTCTTGCCTTATAAATAATATTTCAATTAAAAGTCGTAAACAACATAACTGCAAATCACTGTAGGTATCTCTTATTTAG
Source organism: Dicaeum eximium (assembly GCA_013396995.1). Lineage (NCBI taxonomy): Eukaryota > Metazoa > Chordata > Aves > Passeriformes > Dicaeidae > Dicaeum > Dicaeum eximium. The sequence continues at coordinate 1,027,501 of VWZP01006139.1, read as the reverse complement.
TGCTTGAGGAGTTTCCCTTTTTCTCTCAGCCTGGATTTATCACTCTGTACTCAGTTTATAAAGCTTAATTCAAAATACCACGAACATGTTGATTTTAATTTTATTCAAGCCCCATCACGCCTTTGACTGCTGCTACTTCCTTACTCTCCTAACCATTACATTTGTTGCTGAGCTGCAATCTTCACTTAGATCAGAGCCCCTGTGCCCACACCAGTATCAGCTGGATTCCTCACAGGGCTCTCTGTGGGTAAGCTTTCTCTCTTGTAGCTGGAATGGGTAAGATAAAGCCTGTGGAGGGGAAAAAAAAACAAACCCTCCCCAGAACCCCCTCAAAGCTCCCCAGGATTTGTTCATGTACAGCAGCTTATATTGTATTTCAATATACTGTTTTGATATAAATGTTGCCTGCCAGAAATCTGAGTCTTTAATGTAGAAATAATGGTCTCGCTCTGACTTCTTTGCTTATTTGCTGTATTATCATGTGCTCACTCTCTGATCACTGACCTCAGTAGCCCTTTCCAGCTCAAAAATTATATTTTCATGTCTTTTCCATTTTGTCTGGAAAAATATCAAATCATGACCTTTTAAAAAAATATATTTTAGCATATGTGTCCTCTGCAAGCAGAAACCTTGCAAAAGAGCCCAAACCAAAATGGAAAAACATTCCCCCAAACTGGGTAGAATTCTTGTTTATTAGCTCTTGGAGAGTACTGGGCTTTCTTCTCTTTTGAGTGAAGTTTCTTTAGCACTTTCTTGCTCCATATTAGTAAAATATGGACTTGATGACTTGCTCCTTTTATGATAAATTGGAAAATTCACCAAAGACAAAAATGGAATGTGACATGAGTAGGGATGAATTACCAAAGGGATGCAGAGAAGAAAAAATATCACCAAATATTCCTCTAATGAAACTTGTCACTTCCTAATGAAAGGAGTTGAAGGAATTTCTCATTAAAAACTGTTTCCTCTATGAATGCACACATAACTATTATGTAGGGGTAAAAAGCTTTTCCTCTGAATCCCAGTTTTTATACTCCATGTTTAATTGCAATGTGTTCAGACTCCTTACTATGATTCACCATCACTTAGTTGTTAGTTCTCTTTACTATGCTGTTCAGTTTTAATTCTCTCCTCACTGAAATACTTATTCACTTGATCAATGGTTAACAAGTATTTTTGTCACATTGCTGAGCTCTTCCTTTTTCCTTCTGGTTTTTTTCTTGTTTGTTTTTATTTTTTCCTTTTAGTCATCTTCAAAGTTAATTTTTTTCTCTACTTGGTAATTTAATGCAGCAGGATAATCACAGTAGACATATGAAATTATTAAAGATACTGGTCTGGAGTATCTTAACACATTTTGACCCAAATGATAAAATAATATTGCAAAAAAGGAGACATAGAAGGGATGACTGTTTCTTCTAGCTTTGAATATCTTTAATTTATGTGAGGTGAGTTTCAATGAAACAAAGGAATATGTTCTTTCCAAAATAATTTCAGGCACATTTTTTGTATAACACTGCATGCTGGTTTATTACCATGTGGACATGATCACCTAATTATAAAGGCAAATGGGAGTTTACAACTTGGGAATTGAGTCTTCCTCAGACAGTTCTCAATGAATAGAAATTCTACATACATATTTATGGTAAAATTTTTCACTGAGTGCTTAATTCCCTTTTGTTCTATGAGAATCTGGATATAAAATCAAAAGAGATGTTACATTAGGCTTTCTTGCCTCTTGGCATTTTCCAGGAAAAGCAATGTAAAATTTGAGTTGACCCTGCTTTAATACAGTACAAAAGTATGTGCTTGTCAAAAAAATATGACATCGTACTAATAGTCCCTTTCTCTTAAATTGCAGCCTATGTAGTATTTTGCCCTCATGCAGAACAATTGTGTACTGTTGTGTGTAACATATAGAAAAACAAGAATTTAAGAAACTTAAATATTTTCCATGTGCTCATATACACATAAATGTACAAAATTCCCAGTAAGAGCTTCTGATCTGTCTTCAAAAAAGGTCAGCTGAACGATTTTAATCTTTATTTTTCTAATGCACTAGCAATTTCAAAGGGCAACAAGATAACAGGGCTTCATGCATTCTGTTTTCAAGAGATTGTATTTCCCCTGATATAGCAGTGGGCTGATATGGTAATGCCACTTCCAAAACTCAGGCTAGGCCCTCTTCACATTACATCACACCCCATGGCACAGCCTCTCAGCTGGCTGTGGTTTCTGGGTATCTCCATTGCATTCCTCAGTTTGGTGAGCCTCACACTCGTGAAGATCCCAGAGGGATTCCAACAGGAACACAGGACTGCTGGGTATTAACACAGCAAAGGTAGCTGTAGTTACCAAGCCCATGGTCAAGTAAATGTGATCATTTTACTTCACAGTCTCACAAAAATTCTTTCACGCATGTCTATGAACTGCAGAGCTCAAACGATCAAGATAAATGCAATTTGAGAGAATTGATGGAGTTATTGAGCTGTCAATACCAGCCACATAACCACCTTGCTCTAGGTGGAGGTGCAACCAGCCCTAAGAAGCTCATGAAAAGAAAAATGTATTTTAGCTGTTGATCAGAACTCAAAGTCTCTTGAAAATCCATAAGTGCCTAAGTTATTAAGACTTATACCTTGTCCTTTCTTCATGAAATGGATTCCTCACAGGATTAATAGAAATATGAGGATTGGAGTCTAGGAGAAATTAACACACTGGAGAGGAGAATAATGCTTCCCATCTAGCCTGGAAACAAGAACACAACTAAAGCCCATGCAGTCAAACAGATCTATACTCATGCATCTTCATACTCATTCAGAATGGATCCTCAGCTAGCAGAGACTATGATGTGATTTTGTACACTGCTCCTCAGCCAGGAATTATTTCCACAGAACAGTGATTTTTTCCTGTAGGTAGCAGATGGACCTTGCAATTGAGATCTATTTCCTGCTCCTCCACCACCATCCCCTTTATTGCCTGTTAATCCTAATGAAATTTTCTACTCTTAGAAATCCAGCCTTAATATATTTTATTTATGTATGGCATGTTTATATATAGCACCTTTTTCTTAAGGTGCAGCTGCTGTTAGAAAGCAAAATATTTTTTAGTAAACAAGGAAAGGAAAGAACAGCAGCATAGATTATGCCATCCCACACACCAGTGGAGTCCCTGCATAAGTGTTGAGTAGACGACTAATCTCACACTGAATATTGCTGAAACTGAGATTTAGAAAACATAAGCAGCATGGAAAAACTCAAAAAAAAGAGTTGATTTCCCTCTGTAGGAAAAATACCATTGATCAGTAAAATCAAACAAAACTAATAGCCATTTGAATGTCTAATGGGAGACCAGATTAATCAGACTGGACATCCAAGTGCAAACTTTTTAGTGAGATGAGCAGAATTCTGTTATCAAGAGATTAAAGACAAGAATTGAGCTGCATTTATTGCCTACAAGAATATCCAGAAATAACAGCAAGAGCAGAAGAAGATTTTGTGAGAGAACAAAATTACAGCATATTTTTAGGCTTTAAACACTAAAATATTATTTCATAGATTAGTTTAAACCAGAAGAGATCTCTGAAGCCAATTTTGTCCAATCTGCTCCTCAAAACAGGGCCAACCTAAATCGGATTTCGTGGAATCTTTTCCAGTCAGATTTTTAATTAAGAGATAGAGATTGCACAACCTTATCCAATGTTTTTTTACCTTTCATAATGTATAATCAGAATTTCCCATCCTGCAGCTCAGCATTTGCCAGTTTTTGTTCTGTTCTGTATTTATGTGTCTGTTTTCATCCACATTATACTCTCTGACCAGACAGTTATAAACAACAGCAAGGTCTCCCTTTACCTTTCTGTTCTCCAGACTGAGGAAATCCATTTCTTGCAGTCTCTCACTACCAGATCCCAGCCTGTGTTATTGCATGGGATTATTCCATCTCAGTTCCAGGACTGCACACTTCCTTTGTGGTGAAGTTCCTTTGAATCCACATCTCCAACCTTTTGAGTATCCTCTTAATGACTGACCCTATCCTGAATTTATCCAGTGCTCCCCACACTGATCTGGCTTCACCCAAAATCTTGCTGAGGTGCTCTCTGTCCCACTGCCCAGACCATGAACACTGACTTTAAGCAGAATTATCTTTAGGAGTGATTCCTGAGAAACACCCCTGGCAATCAGCAGTCTTTTGGACTTCATTCTTTTGATCACAACTCCTAGACCCAACAATACCCACTCACGTGAGGTTTATGTGTCTTTCTGTTGCATATGGTGCTGGCCAGTTCTACAGATGTGTCTGAACATGAGAGCATTAACCAGTGACCCAATAGGACCTTATAAGAAATACTTCTCTGTGGGCCTTTAGTTTTAGTGAACTATTCAATAGACTTTATAAATAAATGGTTCTCAATCATGGAATGTGCAGAACTACTAAAAGGAATCAAACAAAATGCTGGAGTAAGAAACATTTAGGTCTCCTTTGTTTATTTCAAGCTACAGTTGGCGTTTAGATTTGGTTTCTTCTTGCAGACTTCTATGAAAGCTATTTTCACCAGGAAGATTCAATTTCTGAGAGTCTTTTTTTCTTTTCTTTTTATTCAAAATACTGCAAGCAGTCCCTGTCATGATTGCATTAGTGTGATTTGCTCTTCTGTCCTTGCTTGCTATTGTACTACTGTGCAGTTAGCTCCTGACAATTCAAAGACCAGGGTATGAGTATTGCAAATCAGATTTTGAAAGTGTTTACTTCAGGAAAATTTATAAAGTTAGTATAGCATATTACATTCTAAGCAATGATTCACTCCCTGCTCTCAACATGACAAAAAATGAAACTAAGGGCAATATTTTGATATGCTACCATAAAAATACAAACCTTCTAAAGAAAAATTAATGGACTTTATTGTTTTATGTAAGAAATAAAAAGACTGGTTGGCCATTTCATGACTGTCTAGTAGTATAACAGCAGCAAGTGGAACATCAGTTCAAGCACTGTAGTGTCATGATGGAGCAGGTACTTCTTCCCATAGTATCTGATGCACAATCATGTCAGGTGAGATTTTTGGTATTTAGGGCTTGGTTGTGGGGGTTTTTGTTGTTGTTGTTTCATTGGTTTTTGTTATTTTGTTTTTTTCCCAAGTAAGCAGATTGCTAGGATTGAAGTGAATTCAAATTTGCTCAGCATCATTGGCATGAATTATTTTCATGCCATAAAAGTTTTGCTTCGGTTTCTTTCGGTAATATTTGTTGTTGTTTTTTATTAGCATGCCTAGGATAGTGGGAGTAGAGATTATAAAAAGTCTTAGCTGGAGTGTCAAATAAGGAAGATTCTACATTGAGAACAGCTTTTCCAAACTGCAGACCAGATGGTAGATTTGGGACTCAGAAGCTGAAAGAAGTAGCTGGAGTTATGTCAAGAGAAATAGTTTAAAAAATAGGAGAAAAGGAAGCAAAAGAGATTGTTGAGTCAAATCAGCACAAGTAACTATTTGTGCTACCCTTTTATGTCTGAATGAATAGATGATACATAATAACCTAGCAAACAAATTTAAAAAAGGAGGAACAAGGCAAAAATACAGAATATTTGTATAACCCTATACAAACATAACTCATTCTATTCACCTGTAGGATATTGTCAGCCCATGATGCCATAATACAACTTCTGAATTAGAGATTGAGACTGCTACTCCTCCAAACCTATGGGTTAGGAACTACATGGACACCCAAATGCCAAGGCAGCACGATGCATTGAGAAGTCAGTGTCTCCTACTTGTGCACTTGGAAACCTCACACCCTGATGTGACTGCAGCAGTCTGTAACCTGCACTGTACCAGCCCCACTCTGGAACCCAGGCAAGGGCTGGTGCAGCTCTAGCTTCATATTTCAAAGCCATCTTAAAGCATACTGAAGGATAATAAAGTGCTAAAATGAAAATACCTTCCAGATTATGGAAGTTTTCTTTCTTTCAGACCTGAAATTTTCAACCCCACATATAAAAGTTGACCAGGACTGCTCAGAATAAAGTTCCTAACTCAGATGTGCAACTTTAATGGTAGGGTAACAGGTTTCCTACCTTCAGCAGCAGCTAACAGGAGTCAAAACATGGCTGCTGTTATTGTGCTGCGCTATCACAAAGGAAAAAGATACATTGATCCCCTCATTTTTTATAGGAAGTGGCAAAAAATACTGATATATACATATAGATACACAAACACACACACAAGAATTTTACAGTCCAAGTCAGATCAGTGCAAATCAGGTGTACAGCAAACACTTTGAGTAGCAGGCATTGAAAGCAAAGGGTAGCTGAACAGCATTCGAAGAGGAATATATTGTTGCTGCCATGAATTGATCTCAAAACTAGTGACAACTATTTTTCATTCCTATAACATGTTCTTGCTGGAGGAGACATTCCAGAGTAACAAGTTCTACAACAATTTATGGATTGAGAGAGAAGTGGAGTCTGTAGGGCTTACTGAAGTTAACTGTAGCTCTTAGCTAATTGTTTAACACTGAGCTTTTGCCTAAGTTTGTGAGATAAAACAGGTTTACATAGCTAAGTTTTATATGACTTGCTTTGGATAACAAGAGAGGATAATTCACAGATTAAAGGGGCTGGATTATTTTAATATATAGATGTGTCAAACCTTTTGTATTTAGACAATATGTTTCCTATATAGAAAACTAGAAGAGGAAATTCCTTTATTGAAAGAAGACTGAGAATGACTAGCTGGAAGGGAGCAGCAGAATGGATTTTATGAGCAAGATTTTAAAAATTTTTTAAGAGAGCCTAACTGCTTCCATTCTCAAAAGACAACAACTGCTGCCTTTTGAAACATTTGGAAAACAGTTAGGCTTGGAAAGCAGAAAGAGAGGAAGAACTTCACAGCTGAAGAATGTAAAACCATGCCTCTCTTTTCTGAAACTTACTGTGGGCTGAGAAATCCCCTGTATACACTGACTGTTTAAAGAAAGAACTACCATTCTTGAATATTGGGTTTATGGTGTGCTGGAGAGGTTGTGAAAATCTTTAGAGAACATACTGGCATATTTTCTACCTAATAATTTCAACAAGCAATTAATATCCTTTGAGGAGATATAGTAAAAATTCTCAATCAGTTTATTTTCTAATGGAGTTTAAGAGGTGGTTTCATCATGGTCTACAAACACTTAAGTGAGGAAAGCCATCTGATGGTAATGACTTTTTAATTCACTGGAAAGCCATAATGAGTTGCAGTGGGTAGAAGCTGATGCTAGATAAACCCAGGCTAGAACTGAGGTACATATACTAAGTAAAGCTAATTAGGTATTGAAAAAGCCTTCTTGGATGCATGATGGATTCATCAACACCTGAAGTATAAAAGTTGAGGCTAGATATCTTTTACTGGAGTTTGTGATAGTTCAAGCAGAAGCCATAATCTTGATACAGGAATTATTGTGTGAAGTTCTTTGTTATGTGCTTTTCCAGAATTTAGAAAGGTATTTCATTGATCTGTTCTGACCTTAAATCCACACAGATTAGGCAAATGTTAGATCATTATTTTTTATGTTATTCAGAAACTCCACAGATGCTTGCACATAATGGGATTGAACCAACAGTTTTGTGTAAGTACATTTGTGTAAGACAAAACGTACCAGGCAAAAGAGGGGACATATTTCCACCCTCCTGAGCTTGCTTTCCAAAACATGTTTCATGATAGTTATCCACAACACTAGAATGAAGTCTGTTCTTGCAATGACTCTCCAAGCTGTAACAGAGATATATGAATCTTCCCAATGCAGAGGATAAAAGGTGGCAATAATCAACATTTATTTTCCACCCTCAATTTTTTTTTATTGCTGAGTTTAGTCCTGGACACTGGTGCAATGTCTTAGATTGCCATGTTTCCTTTTTCCAACTGAGGCAAAAAATGTTGTAATTGAAAAGCCTTGATTTGAAGCAGAAAGCAGTGATTGAGGTTCTTGTTACAAAGCCAGGATCAGTAACCAGTTTTTTTCTTTTTGTTTTCCTAATCTAGCCAAATGTGAAAAAATAAAAATTGAAATACTCATGAGGTTATTGTTGGAAATGCTGGAGGAATATACAGTCTCAAACTAAAGACTGAATCAATGCCATTAGAAATCAGAAGATTTTCTTACTTTTTATTTGCAGTGTTTGGATTAAAGAGTAAAAGAGATGTTAGGTCTTTTTTTCCTACAGCAATATTCATCAGGATCCAATCTAACCTTTCTGTTTAAGGATACAGTGTAACATTTTTTATTTTAGCTCAATGAACACATTAAAATTCTGTCCATTTAGTTTTCTCACTCCTGATTTCTCTCAGAAAGTAGAGAGAGTTTAGATACTTGTCAGCACCTAATAAAAAAGCAATCTTTAGGCTCATTCTGTTGATAAAAGAACTGATACACCTAACTCAGTTTTTACACATACTATATAAAATTTTAAAGGACTTTGCCTTTCTTAGCAATTGAATGCTAATTAAGGGTATTGATTCCACTTAATGAGTTGCAAACACTTTTAAAAAGGTCAGACCTGAAGTGGGTTATGTGGAAATGTATAGAACTTTCAATATTTTTATTTCATTGCTATTTAAGTATGCACCTGAAGAACATTTGATGAAATGTTAGAGAGCAATGAATAACACTAATGTTTTCCAGCTACCTAAATGAGTTGGATTAGAGCTGACAAGTGTTCTCTGTTATTTGGCCACCATTTCACTTTGTACATCCTCAGCTTTTCAATTTATGTTAAAAGGGGTTGAGGAGGAGAACCTGGGCTTATTTGGCATTTCTCCTTCTCCAGCAGTGGCTGCAAGCAGATTGCAGGAGAAAAGGATGAACTGAAATGCAAATTTGATGCTTACACCTAATACTTTCCCATCTTCTAACCTTCTTCAGATGAGAGAATTTCCTGAATCTCTGTAGTTTAGCTGCTATCTAGTAAATCACAGATGTTTTTCCAAACACTTCTTTAAAGATAATTTTTCTTATTTCGTGAAGGTATGTACAGAAGAAACAATCTTTTTTTGTCTTGTGTAGGTTTGGATGTAAAACAGCATTTCTTGACAATAAATATAATCGTGAACAGTCTAAATGCAGAACAGTATGCATAAGGAGTAAAAAGAACTCACATGTGTTTAAAAAGTTGAACCACCATGGTTATGAAAACCACGGAGAGGAAAATCTCCCTGGGAGTTAAAAAGATGTGAAAGTTATTACTGAAAATATTTATTAGGAATTTTGATGTATATCTGCTACTTGAAAGTGTATATTTTCTGGCCCATTATGAGGCCTTTCAAAAAAACTGTCAAAGATCAAGACCCCTGTCTATTCATCAGAACCATTAAATAAAAATGACAAGAAAAATGTGTTTCATTTATTTAGCTATATATTTTTATCAAGAACTCAGTTGCAGTGAACTCTAGCTCCCTGCTTTTCTCGAATATTGTGAGAAAGTTCAGCTTCAGTGACACAGTTTTGTATGTTTATCAGCATGGCAGCTGATACTGGGAAATGCCCCATGCTCATTCTTGGAAGAGTTTGGACATAGCAGAGATAGGATTTTCATATCTGATTTTAAACATCTACTATCTGCGCTAGTTAAACAGACTTCAGTTATAATCAAAGATGAGAAACAAGGGGTTTTAGGGTGAAAAAACATGTCATCTTGAAGAAGAGGTCTAAAAGAGACAGATGTCTCATAACGTAGCAGTGCTGTTCACTCTTCCTGGCTGGAAAGGGAGCCTAGGGTGACTGGCTCAGATGCAGATGTCTAACTTAGGTGTGATGAATCTCTCTCTAGGGTTTCTCCTGTCCCTCCTTGTTAACTGTATAAATAATCCTTCTTCAGATTGAAAACTTTGGAAATAAGTCTTGTAGGAAGCCAAATATCTTTTTGGCTTTACAGCAATATAAAACTGTTGCAATTTCCTGCGTTCGTGAGCAGTGATTAAAGAATGTTTGAGCTGGAACTCTGTGCACTTTTGCACTGTTGTCCTACTCAGGTATCCTGAGCTCTCTCTCATGGCTTGAATATAAACTCATTTTGTAGTAATGTTCTTTTCTTTTCTCATTTTCAATGCTTGGGTTGTTAAAAAACAAAAATATGCCCAGAGACAGAAGTAAAATTGCTGAGCTTTTGCCAAATCACTTCAGTCCAGTTTCCACTGTGTTCATAGGCATCCTCCTCCTTCTACTGATATTTTCAAATACTTAAAATTAAAATCTTAATGTTGCCATTTCTTCCAAGTTAAAACTTGGTGTCTTGGACTAATTTTGATACAAATATAGACTCCAGATCTATCTACAAAAATACAGAAAGTAACAACAAAAATGTTATTAAGGACAATAGGACTTTGAATTTCGTTTTCTAAATTTGTAGCACCTAAGACTCTTGCTTTCATTTTCTTTGCAGCATGACTGACAGATTTCTAACCATTGTAAATCAGAAACTAGCTGCCACTAAATAAATGTTATGAATGAATTGGTGTTAACTGACATCAGCAGTGCAAGTTAGCAATACATAAATGAATCATTACAGTGACCAGATACATCACCACATGCAGTTTGTCAGTTCCTCTCTTTCCATAAAATCTATACAGCATTCACAAGAATATCTGAGCTGCTGACAAGGAGCTCCAGACTTTCTGTTTAAATCACAGATGAATCCTGGAAAGGAATACATGACTCGTCACATTACTAGATAACAGAATTTGAACTGTCTTAGCAGTGCTGGCGTCATGAGCATTTTACCATGTTCTATGAAACTCCAAGGAGAAAATCGATTTTCACATAAAGAAACAAAAACAACACAGTGAAGGGGTTGCAGAGGGTACAAGTGTGCTGCTCTTCATCCTTCCAAAGATCATACTTCTTTGGATATTCATGTGGATGTGTGACTGCAAGTAAGTGCTTATTCTGTAGAGGTGTCCAGTCCCCGTTTTTTTTTTTTTAGCTTTCATCAGAAAGTGTCTTCCATGTAGTGTTAGCTCAAGGAGCATCATCTTTAACCTGGGCTTTGATCAGACACAGAGATCACTAAAAATGCACTACCCAGACAAGTAGGCGGAGCATGGTTTGACATTTCAGTGTAGGGGTGCTGAAAAAGGTGATGTAGTGATGGTTCAAGTGCTTAGTGCTGCTTTACACAGCTACCCTGCTGTTAAAGTGGTATTTTGCAAAATAATTGTAAGAACTTGATAGGAATGGATGCTACTCTGAAAAATCAGTGAAAATGCCAGCAAGAGACCAATTTTATGCTGTCTGTAAGTTTGAAGTAGGTGTTTATTTGCAAGAGAATTGACTGACAATTAGTCATAAAAAGATCCTCTTTGGGGGACATTCAGAAAAGCTAGCAAAAGTTAGTCCTCTAATCTGGATCACTCTCTGGAGGATCCCTTCCCTGATTCAACTATAATGGAAGCCTGGGGAAATTAGCCTTATGTTGTCCATGACTTGAGTTAGCCTTTGTGAATATCCCTCTGTGAGATATAACAAATATGTGTAAGTGCTTACTATAATCTTTAAACTGACTGCTCCTTCACATCGCAGTTAAAGTAATACATAGGCAAAATGGATGTAAATATAAATGAGTTTTGAAGTACAGAGAGTTCCAACATTCCCTTTGTTGTCAGCCACAAAATTTGAAGAGGAATCAAAGAGTGGGTGACCTGCATCCCTGAGGTAACTTGAATGACAATAGATGGTTGTGTGGAAGAAGGGAATTCAAGGCCAGATTTTCATTTCATCGCGTTACATCTTTGATGCTGTGCTCCTAGTCTGTCTTCCTTTTATCCATCTCCTGTGTGTGGGATTTAACTGAGAAGGTGCAGTAGAATCCTATGTGTGTATACACATACAAACAAAACACTCATTTTTGAGCAAGGGAGTGTTGTGCCATTCCAGAGGTATTGCAGGGTGCATCCTGGCCATGTACATGATGGTGTGTTATCCAGTGCAAGACCTCTGAGGGGTGTCCTTTAGGAATTGACGTGCTCTTTGGAATCTGAAGGTGAGGTGCATTACCCTGTTATGTAAGTGGCAGAGGCCACTTGCTATGGGTCTGGTAGAGGCCAGTATTCTGTGGCAACTAGGCTGAGTCAACTGAACTGCCTTTTAGACTCTCTGAAGTCATATGTTGTTGACTTTCTAATTTAAGAAAAAACCTCCACAGAATTTACATTCCCTGACTCAAACTGACTTCCACTCAAAATCACATTTCCAAGCAGCCACTTATCCTAGCAAACCATAGAGCCATATAGAATCATAGAATGGTTTGGATTGAAAGGCACCTTGAAGGTCATGTAGCTCCAGCCTCCCCGCCGTGTTTCTTTTAGCAATGATGCCACAATGCAGAGGTATCTTTCTTTGCAGTCCTGCTTTAACCTTCTGTTCTTGTCCACGTGTCAAAACACCTTCAGTACTGCAGCGTAAATCCTGAGAATTCAATGCAAAATAATCAATAAACACATTCCATAAAACAAGTATTTAGGTTTCTTATACCTATATTGCTGCAACTATTGAAATTCATGGCAAAGCAGGATTTTATTGCTTAGTTATGACTTAAAAATCACTTTTGCCCCATCAGATTCCAGTTGGCTACATTAGTTTTTACTTTAGGTTGTTGGTACAAATCACCACTTTCTCTGAAGGTCAGAGGTACTATTTTAGGAGAGTGGATTTGTATTCTTTTGTGACTGATTGTCATAGTTAATGGAAAATGGCAACTGGTTTTGCTCTCAGTGAGATGTGTCTGTAAGTAATTATTCAGAAAGACTAGAACTTTGTATGGCTGATTGTCTCGTCTTTTAAAACTATAAATAAAAAACCGAGAGCAATTAGGGCTAAAGGACAATCTGGATGTAATTTGTGTTCAATGCCTAACACAGCAGGACTCTAATTCAAATGGTGTTATATGCCATGATATGATATTTCCACAGTTCTGTGATTCCCAGATTTGAGCCTGAAAAAGCCCAAACACTATAAAAAGTTATTTCTAACAAAGTGGATTTCTGGAAATGTTTGAATTACATGAATCTGTTCTTTTGCGATATATGGCACAGGTCCCCTCATGCAAGGCTTTCCCAAAGTTCTGGTAAACATGTTTTTGACACATATTCATCCCAAGCAAAATCCTATCTACGATAAGCCTGGCCCAGCTATAAAATTTATCATAAATACAAGGTCTAAGGGACAAAAGTCATGTATTCAGAAGTTAATTATTTTGAAAAAAAGCTTTTAGAATGGCACGAAAAGCAAAATATAAAGAGGTAGAACACCCTCCAGCAACAGTGGAAACACTAACAAGGATTCTTTATCATAAATAAAAGACGTTCAAAATGACATGGCAAACCACAACAGCCCCTAGTTGTGCAGGGACTGGGTTACCTGATGATGCAATTCATATTAGAGACAAATGGTATCCTATAAGGCTCATGACATGTTAAATGCTCAGTTCTGAACTGCAAAATGCCTGAGGTTTTTTAATTAGAAATGCAGCTGTGTCAATTAGATGCAGCATATAGTGCTTACACTTTCTAGTAGTACAGCTGGGGAAAAATACCTGCAAAAAATAAGATTGTTTGTGTGAAAATTAAATCAGCTTATAACTTGTGTACATGTGTGGCCTGCAATTTATCTTCAGCTTAAAAGGTAGAATAAGAAGAAAAGCAAAACAATCCAAAACCTTTCAGATATTCTTTCATGTTTAAGTACTCTGCAATCACTTTCTTTATTCACTCAGCATTCAGATTACTCAATATCCTTCAGCTTGTTTAGGTAATAGCTTGTTTAGGTAATTTTTATATAATTATATAAAGCAAACAATAACATTCCAAGGTTGGTTGATCTGTTATTTTGCGCCAGTAGTGAAACTGTGCATTTCAATCTTTCTTCAAACTCTCACTTTCTCATGAGAAAGGCAAAACACTTTCAATAACTCATCTGGGATTGCCTAAACCTGTATTTGTTGTGAGCAATTTCTGCAAACACAGAAGCAGGCCAGTTAGCTCAGCTCCCTCACAAAGCTTCAGGTGTTCCAAGATACAGGATGAGGTATATCCCTAATGTCCCAATTTTTCCCACCAGGCCTGTCTCCAGTTTTTGCCCTAACTGCTGCTCCTCAGTGCCACCATGTGTGTACCCCATGATGCTGTGCTACAGTCCAGGGTGGCTGTCCATTACCATGGGTAACACTATGGGCCAGCTGCAGCCATCATCGTAAAAAACCCAAAATAAACCAAACCAACCAAACAATCTAAAAATTACTCAGGACTTTTCTTGATAAGTAGCACAGATGTCACGTTAGACATGTCATTCTGCTTATCCAGAGAAGGGCAAGAGAGCTGCTGAAGGGTCTGGAGCTCAAGCCTTGTGAAGAGAGGCTGAGGGAGCTGGGGGTGTTTAGTCTGGAGAAAAGGAGGCTCAGGGCCCTTCTCACTCTCTGCAAGTACTTGAAAGTAGGTTGCAGTGAGGTGGGGGCTGAGCACCCAAGTAACAAGCACTGAGACAGGAGGAAGTAGTCCCAGGTTATGCCAGGGGAGGTTTAGACTGGATATTAAGAAAATTTCTTCCTCAGAAGGGTTTATATGTCCTTGGCCAGATTTCCGCTTTCTTCAGGGCTACTAACCGAGTACTCCGACAGCTGCAGTGCCCCTCCAATTGTATTCCAGAAAGGGATAGAGGAAAAAAACACACATACTTCTCTTCCTAACTACTGACTGAATGGAGATGCTGCTCAGATCTGCCAATGGTGATGATCTGAGGCAGGGCTGGTATGCTGTCTCTAATTTATTTTGGCCATCTGCTTTTCCTCCTTCTAATTGGTGCATGTTAAGAGAAAAAATATTCTTAAAGAGCATTTAAGATGAGGATGCTCCTGGACTCACTAAAAGCAAATTGAAATGTAATATTTGTTTCTCATTGGGCAGATTGGTCTGTATCTCAGCAACCATTTCATATTTGGCAAGACTATTCCTTTTACATAAAGTGATTACATGTACTAAGGTTGTTATTGGTATGAAGGATGCATTAGTAAAAGTGAGAAAAGATCTATTTTAGCAGGTTCTGCACACTTGTAAAATATTTATGTTGTAGCCTGCATATACTGCAGTTTCTTTGTAAACATTGAGCTTTATGTGTCTTACTAATGCCCAGGAAATGAAAAGTGTATTCAAATAGGGGCCCTGAACAGGGATTTGTGCACCCTGATCCTTCACTATGAAACAACAGCTTTAAGGTTTGCCCATTGACTTCTCTCATCATCTCAGGGGAGGCCTTGGAAAAGGTGCCTGCAGTTTAATATTCAGTAATTTTCTGACCATGTGTTTGTTCACGGGGATTTAATTTTATTAAAGCCTGAATTCTCATCTGAGAAAATTTCACAACCATGAAGAAGTCTGCCTTGTGAGCCACTGCCACTTTGCAGATTGCAGGAGTGGGAGACAGCTAAACATTGTCAAAATAAAAATAGACATTGTGATTCTTGTTTCCCCTGCACTTTCTGGGTGGGATTCATGTTTTCTAGTTAACCAGCTGGCAGTGCAGGCTGACCTGACAATCTAAACAAACTGTGTGGAGAGAGGAACATCCACACAGGTGACTTGGTTTGCTCCCATAGGTGCTTCTCTTTCTCTACCAGCTTCAGACAAGAGTCTAATAACTATTTTAGACTAAGCTTCGAGGAGATAAAACAAAGCAACACAAATTATACTTTCAAACATTTTTTTCTCTAGTGAGACTGACATTAGATTTTCAAGTAGCACCACAAAAACCTCTTCATTTAAGTAGATTAACATAATTTATTTGTTATTCATTTTGTATCGTGAATATGCTTTTTTATAATATATATTAATCAGCATTTTTGGTGAAGTAAAACCTACCCACCTGCCAGCATTTTGCTATATTGTTTCAAATGTCATTTTTCCCAATAGAAATCTTAGCTAAAATGCCTTGTAATAATAGCTACACTCTCCTATTATATATGGTATGAAATTTCAGTAGCATACAATATTTCTCACTGACAACATTCTTGCATTTCTTATTTACAATATTCCTCAAAGAATTATGGTTTGTCTTTATCATTTTACAGGACACTGGTAATAATATATGGATTCTGTTGGAGATAGAGTATCGTATAAGTATTGGATGAAATATTTACCTAGAAAACAGCCTTGCTGGTAAGTTGTTGTATTCTTTCTTCTCCTTTGCCACATTTCAGGTTCAGCAATGTGTTTATATTCCTGCTCAACTGGATGTTTACTAGAAAAAAAAAAAAAAACCAAAAAAAAACCAACAAAAAAAAATTAAATAACGGGATGTTTACTAGGAAAAAAAAAAAAAAAACAACAAAAAAAATTAAATCGTATATATTAAATATTTGCAGTTCTCTTTCCCAAATAGCTTCAATACTACTATATTCTATTTCCTCCCTCCCTTAGAAAACCATTTTCAGTTTCTACTTTGTGCCACTGCATAGCATGAGACTTTGTAGGTTGTTTTATCTACAGGTACTCCCTCATCAGAAATGTCCAAAGTTCAGTTGCACAGGCTAATGCAAGAGTCATAAAACTTCTTGCTATTTTTTTAATCCTTTTTTTCACTGGTGAGTTAGGGGGTTTTAAATTTTTTTTATTGGTCTTGTTTTATTCACTGTAGATATTGTGCTTTTGGCTTGATTTTGATGCTAGAGAGTGTTTGTGGGGCTAGAAACATCAGGGCAGCTTTTATTTGTAGCTGATTATCAGATACTAAAGGTATTTGAATTGAGAGTATCTCAAAAATCCCACATTTAAAAGATTAGTTTTAAGGTCACTGACCAAAACCACCCAAGCTATAGTCCAATTGGTACCTCTGGTTTATTGTATGATGTTGAGTGAGTAATTTCTGAAGAGCAGGAACTGTGTATCTGTGAGGAGATACAGTAATGCATGTACAGTAGTCTATGAACTGAATTATTCTTCTTTCAAAAACTGGAGAGCTCACCAGGTAGCTGTTGGGAATGACTAAACTCCACTAGGCCTGATAAAACCTATTTCTTCTTAAAATATTACCAAAAATTAGTAATATAAAATATAACTCTTTTGTTCCAAATGGAGTTGCTGTAACTCTTGCATTTTCAATACTGTCTGCAATGCTGATTGCTACTCCCATCCATTGGGTGTAAGATCTGCACTTGAAATGCTGTTAGTGCTAGGACTTTGCATCAAAAATGTGGAAAAGAGACCAAAGGTGAAATCACCATGTTTGAATTGCTAGGTTGTAGTATAAAGATACACATTCTAGAGACTGATGAAATGCAAAGAATATTTTATTTGTTGTTAGTCACAGTGACTGAAATACTTGACACGTTGAAATGTCTCAAGTTGAAAAGAAATAGGTCTCCTCTGTTAAGTCTTTATCAGGAAGAAAGAAAGCATCTGGGAAAAGTATTAGTGTTGTATTTTCACACATTACCTATCAGGAGGAGGGGATCAAAATCTGTCCGTGACAGAAGGGGGATTATTTCTACAGATACTGCTCAAAACTCATCTGGACAAATTCCAAAGCAACCTCATGCAGTTAGACTTGCTTTTGAAGTAAGGGTTAACCAGACATCCAGAAGTCCCTTCCAACCTAACTTTTTCTAACATTCTGGGGCTCTGTGTAGTTGGGTGAGATGTGTGATGATCAGAAAACTGTTTTATGATATATACATACCAAGGTACTTTACTTAATCTTCATGAGAAATTACATGATTTAATATTCAATGGATGAGAGTAACTGGACTGTAAAGATGCTGAGGGAAGTCGGGGAGCCAGAAAAGAGGAAGTGGGATTTCTTTAGTAAGGTTAGGATCCAGCTGCGAGAGATAATTAGGTACCTAATACCATAGATGTGCACATAATTTCTTCTGTGGTTTTAAGATTTCATTTTAAATGCTTTTGTTTTAGAGTATGACTTGCTCTCAGAAGTCTGTATGATCACTGACTGCTTTGATCACTGGAGGGCACAGATTTTTTACATGCTGAGCAAAACTTAAGCTCACTTGGGGAATCAGGACTGATTTTACAGAGGGAACTCTGTCCAGTCATCCTAGCACAGGGCCATAAAGCACCACAGGGGAATATGAGTGAAGAACACTACATTTCCGTAAAAGGGAAAAATGTCATTTTGCAGTGTGGATAAAAGTACAGCCTGCAAAATGCAAAATAAACCACCTGCTATGCTCTGTTCGGTATTGGTACAACCTCAGGAATATCCATGATGGGACACACAAAAAAAGGCTATGGACCAGCTGGACATAGACCTCTGAGGAAAAACAAGAATGAGTATGAAGGTTCATGAGCAAGAATGAAAAGAAAGGCGGAATTGCTTGAGCTGACTTACAGTGACAATCTTAAAATATATTATGGGCTTTTCAAAAAAGAAATAAATGCTTTATTATCTCCATTAAATGCATACTGGAGAGAGAAAAATATTGGGAAATTAAACTGAAGTAAATTCAGGGCAGGTAGCAGCAGAGAGCTTAGACAGATTGGGAAAATATAGTGCTGGAATACCCTGCTTGGATAAATTGTGGAGGGCCTTCAGAATAGGTTGAAGAATCTTCAGTCAGATATAACTGATCCTTGTTGGGATATAGGATTAAGTCCATCTCCTGTGGTCTTTCGCAGCCCTGCTTGCCTCTAGTACACTACCCCTGAATCCAGAGCAAAAATTACCAGATGCTCTTACTCCAGGAAACAGTTGTGTAGAAAGGGTGGAGGGGGGGAGAGAGCCTGTGGATAAACTCACCCTCTCCTGTACATTGTAGCTGCCAATAAATGCAACCTTCACCTGGTGAAATCTGTATTGTCCCTCTCAGGAGCAAACAGCACCAGCTCGGGCTTGGTGCAAGCTGAATCCCTGACAGGAGACTTTCATTTGCAGCCACCTCAAACTGCACTCTCAGTGTGCTGGAAAGCATAAACACAATATCTGTTTGCCCTCTTTGCTTTAAAAGAGTGTGGCTTAGGTACCCTGTCTGAAACCAGCAGCCCTTATATTCCATACATGATCATATCACACTGCCATACCCACTGATTAAAGTCACAGATTGATGCTTTTAGCAGCAACCAGCACCATAGTGGGAATCTGAAGGCTTCTAAACACACCACAAAATAGCTGTGATGGACAAACACAGCACCTGTACCACATGCATGGGCAGAATATCATTTGGGAAGCATAAAAAATTAGCACTATGTCTGGAAATGAAATTAGGATGAACTCAATAGAGAATTACAAGAAGTAACAGCTCTGTTTCCAAACACTAGGAATCATAATACTTTTTAGCAAATAATCATGCTGTTTATATGCCTTACAATTAGGTGCATGAATTGGCAGATGAGACACTTCTCTGTATACACCAACTGTGTAGAAATATAAGTAGCAATAACAGTTCTTTTCTGTGTAACTAGTAGAATCTGAACTCTTTTGGAAAGGGCTTTTCAAAACTGAGCTCCAGCTTTTCATATTTTGTGCTCTTTATCTGCACTTCATCAGTTTGAATAATATCAATTAGAGCTGCTGCTATACAGTCACCTTTTAATTTTCTGCTTCTCATGCCTTAACGTACTCATAAATTTGGGTGTTGACTGTTCTGCTGGATTGTTTGAATAAGAAAAAATCAATTTAAGATAAAAACAAGTGTTCTTTTTGTCTGCAAAAATTTCTGGCCTTAATACCCTTGATACTCATCCAGCACAGGTGCTCTACTATGTAATTATTGGAAACAGCTTGAAATAAAACACAGGAATAGGACTGGCAACCTCAAAAATATTGCCATTGCATTAGGTAAAGGGAGTTGTAAAATTGCACATGTATCATCTTCCAGCCTTTCACTCTCTGATGACCAAAATGGTAGCAGTAGTACAGCAAAGGACAATAAAACTGTTAATATCCATTCAAAAACCTTTCCTTGAGTTGCAAATTATTGTAGAGTCAAGTAAGAAGTAGAGATTCACTCTGCAGAAATCATAGATGGCTACACCCAAGAAAATTCCAGGACTGAATCCATTGATCAAAAATGTTTTCATAATTTCCATTTCCTTATGGGTTAAATGACAATAAATATTGAAGAGAGAGACTCCAGCTGCAGCTGGAGAATTTATAGTAAATAGTTAAATACAACCCACAGCAGAGTCTGGAAACTCTCTCCAATACTTGAATACTGCAAGCTGGTTCCTATTTTATAGGAGACCTCAGGTCAAGGAGAAGTAATTCATCCTGCTTTTGATGGAGAAAAACTTGTAATTTATCCCTGGAAATGTTTAAAAATGCAGTTTTACTTTAGAAAAGTTACATTCATCATAATTGCTGATTTTCTGACATATATGGACATTTTCTGTCTGGCAATGGACAGTCTCTTCTCCAGTCCCGAATCACCTATAGAAGTCAATTTTTATGTGAAGATTTGTTTGGGATTTGACTCCTCAGAGCTCTCTCAGCATCACAGCATTTGTTTAGATCTTGTGAAACCCCAATATGATTGCTGCATCCAGTTTTGGTGTTCCCAGCACAGGAAGGATGTTGACCTGTTGGAGAGAGTCCAGAGAAGGGCCACCAAGATGATTAGAAGAAAGGCTAAGAGAATCAGGATTGTTCATCCTGGAAAAGAAAAGGCTCAGGGGTGACCTGATTCTGGCCTTTTGGTACCCAAAGGGAGCCTCTGAGAAAGACGGAGAGGGACTTTTTGCAAGAGCATGTAGTGACAGGACAAGGGGGAATGGGTTCAAACTGAAAGAAGGAAGGATTAGATTAGGGTTGGGTTGCATATTAGGAAGAAATTCTTCCCTGTGAGGGTGGTGAGGCGCTGGCACAGGTTGCCCAGAGAAGCTGTGGGTGGCCACCCTGGAAGTGCTCAAGGCCAGGCTGGATGGAGCTCTGAGCAACCTGGTCCAGTGTAAGGTGTCCCTTCCCATGGCAGGGGAGCTGGAACAAGATGATCTTTAAAGGTCCCTTCCAACACAGGCCATTTAATGGTTCTATGATTCTAAATTGTGTTCAGGTATATAAAGTGTGCTGACAGTATCAATGCTGGGGTTCAAAACTGAGCAGTAAGATGGTTCAGTAAGAGAGTTTCACCTTTTTTCCAAAGACATGTTTTTTGTACCTTCTGCCTTTTACCAGCTTCATGGTTAATTGCAAAAATCCAGATCATGAATGGCTTTTCCTTCAACATGTAGAAAATTGGGGTTTTGTATATTTTGATGAATTTTTCTTTTTTTTTTTTTCTTTTTTTTTTTTTGGCCAGGTAATAGTGAAGCTAACTGTACTTGGATGTGTGTTATTTACTTAAAAAAATCTGAAGTTTTGTTGTTCTTAGTCATGCTAGTCTTGTTAGTGTAAGATGATAAGTGCAATTACAGAATGCTTGGTCTTTTAAAGGTGTGCTTAATTTGTGTTTGTGTCTTCTTGAAAAGAAATAGTTCATTCTGCTGAAAGTAATGCAGCCATTAACCAAATGCCTTCCAAGAGAGTCTGGGAAGTGCTATGTAAGGTGATAGTCTGTAAATTTCTTGGCTCTCTTAAAAAAAAAAAAAAAAAAAAAAAAAAAAAGCCCTTTTTCAC